>BQNB010035653.1:23736-50709 GCA_026074375.1 Tanacetum coccineum
AGATTTTCTCTTTTTAGGTTTAGCAGATTTCACATCATTCATAGAATTAGAAACACACAAATTATCAGAAGACATGCAATCATCACCGTTAATACAGACATAATCAGAATTATCATGTTTCTTGGAATTCTGCACAAACGCAGATCCATTAACTTTAAGTGTTTTCTGTGGATGTGAGTGATTCGGCAAACCTAACTTTCTTGTCCTTTTTCCTCGGTGTGACCGCAACTAATTGAGGATCAAAATTGTTGATGCTAGGGCAAGTCCTACTTATGTGTGAAAGCAATTCCTGAATGACTTTAGTATACCTAAAGGCAGACTCTAAAGTGAATCTTGAGGATAATTCGCTTTTACATGTTCGACTATATCCCTAAGGATGAAAGCTTCTTCTTGAGTATGCTTAATATAGGAGGAGTGAGCAGTCCTTTTATTCAACAATTTGGGCGTGATTGGTTCCACATTATCCTTAGACACTTTTGGATCAACAGAGTGGGTCTCAATAGCCTCCTTATCTAAAGCTTTTCCTTAACTCATTTTTTAGGGCTGCTAGGACCAAACCTTGTTCCTGAAGTTTTGCATTTAAATCAGAAATTTCCCCAGACTTTATATTGACTTGTTTGATTAACGCATCACATTGTTCTTTTGATTGAACACGTTTTGGTTTAATCGAGTCATAAAGTTGCTTATAAGTCTGTTTCAAATGCTCATTCTCAGCAACAAGTTTTGTCACTCTATGTTCCAATTCAATGTTAAGAGTCTCAATTTCATCCATGTCTATTTTGACTTTACTATCATCCACATTTCCTTTTAAGGACTTAATTTGCTCTTTTAACTTGACAATGAATGTGTCTTTCTCTTGAGACTAAGCTCTTAATTCACTTAATTCAAACAACTGAGTAAAACTTGGAGCATTTTGATCTAAAATACTGTTTTTCTGTTGAAATTTTTCTTGATTAAGTTGAGAATCAGCTTCCAAAGTGATGCAATGTTTTTCAAGAGTTGTAAAATTCTTACAAAGTTTATCGTATGTTTCTTTATCAACAACATCCTTTATGTTGAGAAGCTCAGTCTTGAGTTCGAGACACTTTTGACATTCATTCACAGTTTCACAACCATCATTCATAGACAAATTCACAACAGTTTTTACAATATCATTATCAATGGCTTGTGCCAAGAGTCGTTCATTTTCACTCAAAACTTGATTTATTTTAACTTCGAAAGTTCTGGACTCCAAGCGATGTTGTTCGACAGCCTGTTCCATTTGATAAAAGACTTTTTGGACATCGGCAAGTTCTTCAACCAAGTATTGATTGAAGTTATTGAAGATATCTTTTAATTCTTTTATAAACGGAATGATTTCATCCTCAAAATCAAGCCATTGAAAGGTCAAACGCCCCGACGTGCCCCTCAGTGAAGTTTTGGTGGCAGTGGTTCTTTCTTTGACAACCTGATCAAAGCCAGTAAGATGGCGTTTAAGCTCTTTCAAGCTAGTATTTACCATACTTACTGTAGGAAGTTCTTTTGGAACTACTAATGACGGTTATGAAGAATGGAGATGGGTCTGAAGCTGGGACCGAAGTCGCTTTCCAATAGGCATGTTCACAATATAAATTAGTTTGTCAAACAAATCGTTTGTAGTAATCGTTATTAAGAATGGCATAATTGATGGGTTTCGTGTTCACTCTATGTTTCTTAAACAATGGATCTTGTTCTTTTAAAAGCATTTTTGAATGACTCTCTTCACTAAGCTCTAATGTTTCATTAGAATCAGGAATTACAATAGTATCCATTTTAAGAATGGTATTCCCGTCATACAGCTTTGGCTTTGACTCCCGAGCCTTTTTCAGATAGAAAGGTTTTTCAAAACCGATAGCTTGTTTAGAGGAATGATCATAACAAATTTTAGATTTAGTCATCATATGAACAGTTTGTGCAGATTGACCTCTTTTGAAAATGATGTTGTCAAGTTGGTTTAATTTCTTTTCTAAAGCCAATTTCTCTATCAATATTTCGTTTTTCTCCAATTTCAAATCATTTTGACTTCAGAAACTGTTTTTCATTAACAGTCCTTTTCTTCCTTGATTCAAAAAGATTAGCTTAAGACGTACAATCTCTGGCAAACGTTCCATTTGAGCCTGAAAAACTTTTTCAACATTATGCATTCAGTTCAATCTTGAACCTCCTTCGTTAATAGCTGTCAGCCTCGGTAGTTCAAGCTTTATTACAGTGTGCAATGCGTCACTTGTGTTCTTAATTTGATCAAACATAGACAAATCAGGACATCCTTGTTGAGCAAAGAGTAGAAATTCTGACAGTTTTCCTGTTGTGTTTCCACTTAGATACTGAGATTAAGGATGATATTGCTATCACTGGTTAGTCAGTTTTGTCTACCCACATCATGGATTGTTCAGAAGACGTCATTAGCTGCTCACTTTGATTGAATAAGTCATAGTTTAGGATTACTGGATTTGTGTACCTCAGTGACGTGCATCTGAGCCATTCCTTGAGAGATTGGCCATGAGACAATCTTGCTGAGTTGAGTCATCACAATCAAGTCCATAGGCCTCCTATCATCGCTGATAAGCAGCATTGTGGTCCATGACTGTCGAGAGTTTTGAATGTCCAGGAAGTCTGATCTGCCAAAAATGCTATTTCTTCCTCTAATAAAGCTTGACCACTTCTTGAGCTTGCACAGCAATACCATTATCATTGAACCATGTTCATCACTATTCCTCTTGGGCTTATATAACATTGCTTGGCAATATGACCCTCCCATTGCTATTGTAACAAATTACAGTCCGTTATTTCCCCTGTTGCAACCACTTTACCAGCGTGGTATTTTCTTGTTGTTCACAGCCAGCATAAGTAGTTTGTCTCCCCTGAACAGGCTGCACAGTCCACTTTTTTTTCCATCTAGATGGGTAGCTTGTTGACAAAGGGTTTGACGAAGTCCTTAGCTGATTGTTGGTAGTAGGATACCGGGATGTGACAACACAGTTTAAGAATGACATCATGTGATATTTGCATCAATTAGATCTTCCCCTTCTGGAACACTGAACAACTAGACTGGAGTCTTGTTAGAAAAATTCAGGACTGTTTGCTGTTGATAGTCTGTGGGGCATATTCCATTATGGGAGTAGATGTTGTTGAGAATAAATGTTTGTGGTGAACGTGGATTGTACTCCATTGATGGATAAGTAATTAAAAGAGGTGTTGATTGATTAGTTGTGAATTGTTGAGTCTGATAAGGTGGTAACAAACTGTGAAGACTATTATGGTGGAAACGTTAAGTGAGATAGAGACTGTAGGGTTAGTGGTTGTAGATGAGATTGATAAGTTGGCTGAGTTAATTGGTGAGATGCAACTAAAGCAAGAGGATCGGGGTTGCGTTCATGCATCAAACGAACTTCATTTGCATGTCTTTCATGTTGTTGCAGGTAAGCATGACGTTGATCAACATTGGTAGTGCGCAAGTCTTTGACCAGTTTAACATTAGTAACAAATTTGCTCCATTCACCAGGAAGAGTGTTTAAGAACTTGGTGTTAACTTGAAACTGCTCCAATGGCATCTTGTAAATGTTTATATCATTGAGTAACAGAGTGAACCTCAAGTAGTACTCATGTAACGTCTCTCCTTCTTGTAAGTAAACTTATTGAATTCATCATACAGCTTGCACTCACGTTCTTGTTTTGTTAATGACGTTCCTTGATTATCATTTTCATCTTCCCCAAAGATCCTTGCACACGATGCTGACTTATCAAGAGCATAGATTTCAGTTGGTAATGCCATGGAGAATGATTTTTATAGCTTTTGATGTCGCAATCCGCGGGAAATGGCTTTAGGCTGGAGTTTAGTTCAACATATTCCTTAAGCCTGTTATTCCATCTCAGATTGAAGGCAAACAAGTGGTCCTTTTTCAATAATGCAAGATTCATTCTTCATGTGTATATTCATCATATAAAGTTCCATTCTGCTTTCCATGATCATACAATGTTTTTTCAAGCATCGGTGGTTGTTTTCTCCTCAGAAAGAAGTGATTTATCAGCAAGAGTCCGTCATTGGGTATCAACAAGATTACAAATTGATCGATTCGTGGTAGAAGGCAGAAATTGTTGTTTGGTTTATGTGATTATTGAGTCTTTGAAATGAAACTACACGGGATTTTACAATTCTTGACAAAACCGGGAAAACAAGTGTTTGTTTCACGGGATTTTACAAGTCAACAAAATAACCGTATAATTTAGAAAATTGAGTTTGTTAAGTTTAAACTTAATTTTTTCACTAGTTCGGTTGACAAAAAAAAACAAGCTAGTTCGGTCCTGCTAGTTCGGTCCAACTTGTTCGGTCCTACTCGTTCGGTCCTACTTGTTTGGTCCTGCTAGTTCGATCCTGCTTGTTCGGTTGTCACTAGGAAAGAACTTGTTCGGTTGTCACTAGGAAGGAACTCGTTCGGTTGTCACTAGGAAGGAACTCGTTTGGTTGTCACTAGGAAGGAACTCGTTCGGTTCAAACTAGAATATGCTAGTTCGGTTGACTTGTTTGGCTTACTCGTTCGGTTTCCTTGTTCGGTCCAACTCGTTCGGTCCAACTACTACGAACCCACACCCCCACCAAATTTTTCCAAAACACAAAAAAACACAATTTTTAATGGTTTTTAGCAAAAATTCTTGTACAACTAGTGTTACTAACCCTATAGGAACAAAAAAAGTAAAACTTTAAGGTTTTTAAGCCAAAAAATTTGAATCACTAATTTGCTCTTTGTAAAGGTTTTTGAACACAAATCAAACACAAAAACTAAACACACCACTCCATGGCTCTTGATACCAATGAAGATACTAGTAAATCTATGATCAAACAAGAACATGAGTGAGATTTGGTTTGTGATGTTAGAGAAGATAGGATGGGAAAAAATGGTATGATTTGTATAAATGGAATATGGAAAAATAGAACTACCAACCCTCTCCAAGGCTAGAATTCCTTATATGACCTATTGGAGGCCGCATGGCTTAGTGGGCCCTCCCATAGGGCCTTGGCCAGACTAGATTAACTAATCTATCTTATAGTAACAAGAGCTACAACTATTACAAACTGGGGAAGTGACCGACACTTTAGTGTTATCCAACCAGGTTGAATAAAAAGTTCTTTGAGCAGAAAATGCCATAATAATTATTTAATTCATACTTTATGGATTAAATTTCGAATAAAAAGTTACTACTACTTACTTGTTTACTTTAATTTTTACAATGAGCCGTTTTACATTTTGTGATATCAAAACGTAAGAGTCAAAGAATATTAATAAAGTTTTTAGGCATTATTTCTATCAACAATCTTCCCCTTTTTGATGATTAGAAAATCTAAACTCATTGAATGTAAAATTATTTTTAATCAAGTATTTAGTGAGTTTTGTTTCCATTTATCCCCCTTTTTGTAGAATCAAAAAGGCTTTGTCAATGATTACGCATAAAATCGACGGTACAACCGCTCCTACTTGATGTGTACTCCCTCTCGTTCGAGGGTACCAATGAATCGAGCTATGGTAACTTTGCTACAAAAACAAGTTAGAATAACAACACCAATTTTTCTAACATAAAGCAATGTCATGAAAAATATTTAAACATGGTGACAATAAGCATTAGCCAACCATCAATTAACTAAATTCAACTATATATTCATATAGGAGGCAACCAACATTTGCATATTTAAAAGCATAAAAGTCCATTCATTCAATATAAAAGTTGTGTGTAACACACAATTATACAACTAACATGCATTAAAAAGAAATATTATGCTTGAGGCATAATAATACATCATACATAAATAAAAGCTACAAAGTTCCTAATGTTCCTAGAATTCCATAAGACTTGCTTGCAAAAGGTTTGGTTGAAAATTATTTGAAACATGAGTACCTAAACATAGAGTATGTTTAGTTTGGAGAAAGTGATGGTGGTGGTGGCGAATTTGGTGGTGGTGGTTGTGAAAGCATGTGTTTAATGTTAGAAAACATGTATTGAAGTTCATCTCTCAAGCCAAAAGACGAGGGTTCAGTTGTGAATGCAACATAGGCATGAATCACCATGTGCTTCAAGAAGGTTCCAAAGAATGGGATGACCAAAGAAAGGTGAGGGAGGTGATGGAGTATTGAATTGAACATCAAGTAGAGTAATTGGTAAAAGGGTGACAATGATGTCCATTGATCCACTTTCTTAAGTTGGAGGTGGTGGAGGTACTCTTGGAAGAGGAGACATTTATGAGTTCAAGTAGCCATGGGTTAACGTGATTAAGAGGATGTAGTGATTTGGTTGGTGATCAATAGAGGATGAAAAAGGGCTATGGTAGATGGAGATTTGAGGTGCATTGGGCACTGTGATAAGACTTGGTATTTTGGAGAAGGATTTTGGTGTCATCATTAGTGAGATCAATGAATAGCTGTTTTGGTGGTATTATGTTGATTTTTGGTCTTTTGGAAGGTTTGGAAATGGAAGCTCTAGTGGATGCCATGGAGGTTTATGGTGGTTGATAATGGATGAAGAAGAAGATGAAGTGATAGTAAACATTTGGAGGGAATTTATTGGAATGGAATAGTTTGGAAATGGAATGAATTTGAATAGTTCAAGAGTTTCCAAAATGTGTTTGAGTTTTCTGGGCAAGGATAGCTGAGGCTAGGTAAAACAGAGTCAAAAGGCAGAAGGAAACAGTAAAACCTGTGATCTGGATAGCTGACCCCCTTATCTATGATGTCGGCCCCCTTATTGATAAGGGGGCTGCCCTTATGAGCTATGGGGGCCGCCCATCTGAGCTTTTAGACGACTCAAAATTGATTTTTGCAAAAATTTTGTGAGAAAGGTTATGCTTTGTTGATCAATTTGCAACAAGTCCTATGTGAACATATATTTGCATGAAACAAATATATCATATATGCATGCAATTTGTAAAAATGTATGAGACAAGGATGCATAAGCATAAAGAGCATACTAATAATTTATAATGATTATATGTCTTAAGCAACCTAAACAAGTTCAAGTTCTTCCGATTAAGTTGGGTTGTCATCACACAAGTAATTAAACATAAACATAACTTCACATAAAGTCCTAAACAAATTTTTCTACCGAGCTAATCATCATTCAACTTCTTTATTTCTTTTTCTTTTCGAAGACTCCTCGCAATGCCTTGCCGAATAATTTGAATCCACCTCTAACTTCCTCATGGATTTGTTGCGTTTGATTAAGCAAGTCAAGCTTGTCTCGTAGATAAGTACCATCATTTTTTGAGAAGAGTGGGAATGTCGTATCTTTGATAATTTAGTGGTGAAAGGGAGTTAAGATAGGTGGTAGGAGATAGGGTACTAGCACGAGAAGCATCATCATCTTCATCGTCCATCTCCATGGTGAAATGAAAATCTATAATGATGGGCGGAGGATGGTGAGACTGAGTGACATGTTTTAGGCATTCCACGATCACTTTGGGGTTTTCGAGTTTGTTTCAAGGCAAGTGGACGCATGACCCTATCGATGACATTATAAATGCCATTGTCAAGATGAGGATAATGTTCCATGATGTATCGAAAAAGACGAGTCAAGAACATGCCATAAGGAAGATTGGCATTTGGAGTAGCCCGAGCATATTCAATTCGTTTGACAAAGAAATAAGTAAGATTATATTGTTCTTCGGCAATGATACAATACAACATGTGAGCGAGACTAGCCGGAAGATGGTTCCGGTAGCCTCCAAGTCCAAACACATTCTCATGAATGAGTTCTTCCCAACGCTTCATGTCTTGTCTTAATTCTTTGGTAAGAATTTGATTAGGAGTAAGAATGAAATTTTTAGTTTGAGTGGTACGATTTACAACTCATTTTTATTTTTTTAATAGTATGAAGAAAGGAAGATGATGAGAATGAAAAGGGGAGAGAGAAAAATTGGAAGATGAGAAGAATGTAAATTGAAGGATGGAGGAAAAAAGGAAAAAGTGGGAAAAATGGATTGATGTAGAAAAATGGAAATTGGAAGAGAAAAAAAGATAAGGGAAGAATTTGAGGAGAGCAAAAAGAAATGGAAAATGAAAAGAAAAATGAAAGTGAAGAGAGAAAAAAAAAAAAAAATTATGAGTTTGATGGGAAGATTGAGGGGAAAAAAAAAAAGAAAGAAGAAGTGAATGAAGAGGATGGAATGGGAAAAAGGAGAAAAAAGAAAAGAAAAGAAGAGAAGGAAAGGAAAGGATGAAAAAAAAAAAAGAAAAAGAAGAAAGAGAAGGGAAGAAGAAAGAAAATGGAATGGGAAAAAAAGTGAAGAGGAAGAAATGAGGGGAGAGGGAAGAGGGGAAGAGAAAGAAAATGAAAAAGAAGAAAATGTGGATGAGAGAAGGAGAGAAAGAGGAGAAAAATGAAGTGAAAAAGGGGAGATTGAAGGAGTAAGAGAGAAAAAATAAAAAAAAAATCTAATGAAGAAGCACAATGTTCATCAGGGAGTAGGAAGATTGGTATGGTATGGTCCCTTAGTCTCTTGCGAGTATGCAAGAGATGCAAGATTCCATTCGTTTGTGAAGATGGCTTGACTATTGTATAGGATTATGAGAATTTGACCGAATTATGCAAGTAAAAGAGTGATAAATTCATGTTGAATCATGAACGAGATTAGAAGATAACCATACTCATCGGTTTAGACTTTGACTTGACTATAAAAGTCTAGAATGAACCAAGGAATAATCGCCTCATTGATTTCGAAAAGACAATTGAAGGGAATGTTGGTGAACGGAAACAAAACAAAGAAAAAATAAAAAAAAAAAAGCATCCCCAAATAAATAAATAAAAAAAAAAAAAAAAAAGAACAAAATCCACATCAATGCCGTTGGATTGGTAATAGAGTTGATCCATGACTCGGCCCTCATGAATGCAACGGTTTTTGATGGGTTTATAGAATTGAGCAAGGACGGGAGAGAAACCGGGTATTTCGGATACTTTAGGGATATATCATTTGGTACGGGAGGTATCACCAATAATTGCTCGAGGCATGTTTATCACCTAAACAAGACAACAACAAAATAGAATATTACTACAAAAGAGATGTAAATAAAAAACATGACGTTTTAAAAAAAACATATGTGGAACAAAAATTACTCCGACTCTAAAAATAAAAACATAAGAAGTAATCCAAACGTTCCCTAGTTTAATTTTGACTCAATATAGAGTATCGAAAAATATATATTGAGTTATATACTTCGACACCTAGTGTAATCTCTTCAAGTATTTTGATTTAATTAAGTGGAGTGGGGATTATTTCAACCTTAGATTAAAATTCTAGGAAATGATCCAAACGCTCATTTATTAACGAAAGACTTGACAAAGAGCGTCGAAAGATATACATTAAGTTGTATATTTCACCGAATAATATGAGTTCATTACATGTGACTTATTAAAAGTGAAATAATACTTATTTTGACTCAAAACTACAATTTAAAACGCTAAACCAAACGCACTCTTATTTTAGAGATTTTATTTAATATATCAATATATATATATATATAATATATATATATATATATATATATATATATATAAAATATATAATATATATAAGATTATATATCTTGATGACTAAAACGAGTTTGTTATGTGTCTATACACGTGACAAAAATATAGTGATGGTTATTTTGACTCTAGACTATGATCCTAGGAAATGAACCAAACACCCTTTTATTTTTGAAAACCTTGACCAATGATGTCGAAAAATATATACTGAGATATGTATGTTTTGATAAGCAATATATGATCATTTTAACGCGTTTTTGACTTGAATCAACAAGGTATAAGTTTTTGTTTTGAAATTTTAAAAAATTGAAAATGTATTTATATTCTTATGAAAATTTCGACCAAATTTTTTAGTGATTCAATCCTATTGGGAGTTTCAAATTCATATTACTACGGGAAGTCATTACAAGTTTATGAATTACGCGTAGACCTAATTACAAAATATTAAAAGTCACAAAAATAATGAAAAATATTTATGAACACGAAAAGTGTCGTCCACTTCTATTTATCTTTTAGATAGCCTCGTAAGTAATATTTGGAAATTAGATAGCTAGCTTAGGAACAAGCCCATGGGAAAGCCCATAGATAAGCCCTGGCCGCCCTATCTTATGTTATAAATACCCTCTCCACACATGGAGGGGTGTTGGTTGGTTTGTTTCTTTTCTCATAATCAAAATTGTATTTTCCTTGTTTACTTTCTCTCTCTAGAAGCATCATCCCAACCTCTTTTTCTCTCTCTAGATTTCTTCATTGCTCTTTGGTGTTATTGATTGCATAAGTATTCTACAATTGGTATCAAGAGCCATGGGGTGATATTGTTTGTTCTTGTGTTCGTTTTCTACTCGTTATTTGTGTTTGTTTTGGTTCGAATCTTACAAGAGTTTTTCAACTTTTGTGGATTTAAAAACCATAAAGTTTACTACTTTCTTCTTCTATAGTCTTGGTATTATCTATTTGTACAAGCAAAACCTTGAAAAATACATAAAAATCTTCACTTTTATGAGTTTTGGTTCAAAAATGGGTTTTTGAGTCCAAAATCTTGATTTGAAATTTTTTGTGTTAAAAAGTTTAAAGTTTGTATTTTTAAGGTTCTAATAGGCTTAGATAAGTAAGTTGTACAAGAAATTTTAAGAAAAAAAGTCAAAAAGTGAGTCTTTTAGTGTTTTGAAAAAGTTGAAGTTCGTTTTTGCAGGAGGTGAATTAGTTTGTTCTTGAAGGCGAATTAGTTCTTTCTGTTGAAGGCGAATTAGATTTCTTCTCTAGGATACGAATTAGCACTTGTCTTTGGAAGACGAATTAGTATTTATACTTGAAGGTGAATTAATTCTGTGCTATTGAAGGCGAATTAATTCTGTTTGTTGGAGGCGAATTAATCTTCTTTTTGGAGGCGAATTATTCTTCTATGTGGAAGGCGAATTAATTTTGTTCTATACAAGGCGAATTAATCTAATCTTTTAGGTGAATTAGTTTTTCTTGTCGAGGCAAATTATTCCTTCTTTAAGTGCAAGGCGAATTAATCCTTTTTCATGTCAAGGCGAATTATTTCTTCTTTGAAGTGCAAGGCGAAATAAGGTTTCTTTGCAAGGCGAATTAAGGATTTCTGTAAGGCGAATTAATTTTTCTTTTGAAAGAGATTTAATCCACTTACTTGGAAGGAAATTTAATCCTTACTTTGAAGGCGAATTAATACCCATTTCAGAGGCGAATTAATCATATTTGCTTTCGTGAATTATACGGTTTATTTATTTGATTTGTAAAATCCCGTGAAACGTTATTTTCCGGTTTAATAAAGAATAGTAAAATCCCATGTATTATTAAGACCTAAAACACTTCAAACCAACTCACTTTAACACAATTACTTCATATCACTGTTCGATCGACAAGTAATCTAATAACATCAAAATTAAAATAGATTCAATGATTCCAACTGGACAATAGAATACTCTTGCTGAGTACATGATACTTTCTGGTGCTGAAAATCGTCCACCAATGTTGGACAAAGACCTGTATGATTCTTGAAAAAGTAGAATGGAACTATACATGCAAAACAGAAAGCACAGAAGAATGATACTTGAATCAGTTGAACACGGTCTACTCATTTGGCCTACAATTGAAGAAAATGGTGTGACCAAGACAAAGAAATATGTTGAATTGTCTCCTACTAAGAAAATTTATTCTGATTGTGATATGAAGGCAATTAATATCATTCTTTAAGGTCTACCAATTGATATCTATTCACTTGTGAATCATCACAGAGTTGCCAAGGATCTATGGGAAAAAGTTCAACTATTAATGCAAGGTACTTCTTTAACAAAGCAGGAAAGGGAGTGCAAACTGTATGATGCATTTGATAAGTTTACTCACATAAAAGGGGAATCACTTTATCTGTATTACTTGAGATTTACTCAGCTGATCAATGACATGAACATTTACAACATGAAACTGGATCAATTTCAAGTAAATACCAAGTTCTTAAACAGTCTTCCACCTGAATGGAGTAAGTTTGTGACTGATGAGCTTGTAAAAGATTTACATACTACCAACTTTGACCAGCTTCATGCATCATCTTGAACAACACGAACTCCATGCAAATGAAGTTCGTCTTATGCGTGAACGCAATCAAGATCCACTTGCACTAGTTGCGAATCATCAAATGACACCACCTCACTTTAACACTTATCAGTCTTCATACAACAATCCTTAGTTTCAACAACAGTTTTAACCATCTCAGTCTCATCAATATGGATCAACTCATCCCACACAACATTACTCAACTACTTATCCATCTATACCACATGCAATCACTTATCCATCATCACCGTATCCACATGCTTACTCATCAACTATTCATCAAGATGCTTGTCCACAACCACAATCTGTTCCTCAAATTGAATATACTATCTCCACAGTTAATCAACAGACAAACCTTGCTGAATTTCCTCAAATAGACTCCGGTCTAGCAGTTCTGTGTTTAAGCAATGAGATGACCCTATTGATGCCATCAACAAAATGATGTCATTTTTGTCTACTGTCGTCACATCTCATATCCCATCTACCAACAATCAGCTAAGAAACTCATCCAACCAAAGATAAAAAGAAACTATTCATGGTGGAAGAGTAACTGTTCAACCACTTCAAGGGAGACAAAATTCTTATACTGCTGGTACTTCAGGAACAAGATCTAATACGTCAGGAACAGGAGGGAATTATCCAGATCAACAAAGGATTGTGAAGTGTTTTAACTGCTAAGGGGAAGGTCATATGGCAAGACAGTGTCCAAAGCCAAAGAGGAAAAGGGATGCTATGTGGTTCAGGGAAAAAGTTCTATTGGTCGAAGCTCAAGGAAATGGTAAAGTTCTTACTAAGGAAGAATTGGAATTCTTGGCAGATCCTGGTATTGCAGAAGGTCCAGTTACACAGTGAGTCATCACACACAATGCAGCTTATCAAGCAAATGATTTGGATGCATATGATTCTGACTGTGACGAGATCTCTATAGCCAAAGCAGTTCTTATAGCCAATTTGTCTAGTTTACGAAATTAGAAAAAAAAATTTTTTTTTTTTTTTGGGGTTTTTTCTCTCTGAGGTACCAATCTCTAACAACACTAATAATGATATGCTAAATCAAAGTTTGCAAGAGATGCCGTATTCTGAACCTTCTCATTTTGTGGAACATTCAGAGAATGAGATACATAGTGATAGTAATATCATTCCGTACTCTCAGTATCTGATTGAATCACAAAATGCAGCTGTTCAGGATACAAATTCTTCTGCACAACAAGATGCCTTGATATTATCTGTGTTTGAACAACTTTTTAATTCTATCAATCAAGTAACTAATTATAGCAAAGGTCTATAATGACATTTTAAAATTGCCAAATGAAACCTTAAATGCTGAGCTGAAAGATACAAATAACGGGGTAAAATTGGCTGAGAAAAAGACAAAATGTGATTTAAGGTATCGAAAAAAGCTTATAATACATTATAAATTCGGGAGAAAAAAGCACAATTTGCGGATTTTGAAAAAGAAATTAAAACAAACTCCGATCTCAGCATTAAAGGAAAGAATTGTTAACAAAAAAACATTTAATGTTCTCAAAAACGAATCCAAGGAAAAGGAAGCTAAGAATATTAATAAAGAAATTGCTTTGGAAAAGAAAGTTAAAGAACTGGACAATATTTTTTATAAAATGAGTCAATCCGTAAACTGTGCATATGCTCACGAAACCACAAGTTTTCTATGATAACAACCTTAAACAAGCTCTTGGTTTTCAAAATCCTTTCTATCTTAAGAAAGCTTAGCAGATTAGGCCAATGCTTTATGATGGTAGTGTTATTGCTAATGAAACCAATGTGATTTCAATTGCTGATTCTGAAGTGACCTTGATGCTTGAGGAAGAGAGTCGATCCAAAATGCTTTTAAAACAAAGTGATCCAATGGTTTTAGAAAAGAAAGTTAACATTAAACCAATTAACTATAATGAGTTAAATCGATTATCTGAAGATTTTTGTAAACGTTTTGTTCCACAATAAGAACTGTCTGATGAACAAGCTTTCTGGTTACAAACTCCACACCCTTATACTGACCAATCTGCTTCATCACCTGTCAAAATTGAGGCTCATCGGGAACTTCCTAAGGTAAGCCTGGTTAATACAATCCTTAAAAAGCTTAAATACCATCTTGGCCAATTTGTCACTGTGGTGAAAAAGCGGATTATACCCGATGCTTTAATAGAAGGGGAATGAGGGTTTGAACACACTAAAGCTGTTTTTCTAAAAAAAATCCATTTTTAAAGACCTTAAAAGACATATTTAATGTTTTTGATAAAGATCTTTTAAATGAGGTAACAGAAGTACAAACAGTTTTTAACCAGATGGAAGCTGATGTTCAACAGTATTTTGTAGATAAACAGTGCTTTGAAATTCAAAAGAAATAATTTTTGATTGAAAACGATCGACTCTTGGATCAAATCATTTCTCAAGATATTGTTAATATTGTTGTAAATTCTCCTGTGGATATGAATACTTCTATGAAAGTGAATTCTTCTGTTGCTATGAATAATTCTGTGAGTTATGTTGAGAAGTGCAACAAGTGTCTGGAACTTGAAGCTGAGCTTATCAAACAACACAACATGGTTGAAAAAGATGAGTATAATAAACTTTCGAAAAGCTTTTCTAAACTTGAACAACACTGCATTTCTCTTGAACTTGCAATGCAACTCAATAAAGAAATTTTTCAAAAGACTAACACATCTGTGAACCAAACTGAACCTACATTTGATCACTTGTTTGAATTGAACAATTTGAAAGCTGAGCTTCAAGCAAAAGACACAACAATCGAAAAGTTAAAGGCAAACATTAAACGCTTGAATAAAACTTTCACCACAAGCAGTGTGAAAAAGGACATAGATGAGATTGAGACCATCAACATAGAACTAGAACATAGGGTGGCAAAACTAATTGCTAAAAATGAGCATTTGAAACAGACTTATAAACAACTCTATGATTCAATTAAACCATCACGTGTTCGTGCTAAAGAACATACTGAATCTTTGGTTAATCAATTAAATCAAAAGTCTGTTGAAATTACTGATTTAAATGCTCAACTTCAGGAAAAGGTTTTTGTCATAACAGCATTAAAAAATGATCTTAGGAAATTAAAAGGAAAGGACATAGTTGATAATGCTGCCCAAGTGTCAAACGCTACCACTATTGCTCCAGGAATGTATAAGCTTGACCCAGTAACCTTGGCTCCTAAGGATAAGAATAATAGGGAAGCTCACATATACTACCTTAAGCACACTATGGAACAAGCTGCTATTCTTAGGGAGATAGTTGAACAAGCTAAATCACTAAACCCTTTAGATAGTGCATCTTACTCTGCCTGTAAGTATGTTAAGCTGATTCAAGAGTTGCTAGGCTATGTTAGAGATACTTGCCCTGATATTCACAAACCTAGTGAGAAATTAGTTGCTGTCACGCCTATCAACAAAAAGAAAATAGTTAGGTTTGCTGAACCCGTCATATCATCAAGCACATCCAAAAAACAGTTAGGCTCTTCCCAAACACAGGCCAAACAGACCACTAATAATTATGTGTTAACTTCTACAGGAGTAAGCCGGTCTACTAAATCTAACAGGTCAAAGTCTACAGACAATACAAAGAATGATAGGATCCTGCAGATTTCAAGTAGTACCCAAAAGAAGAATAAAGTAGAAGACCACTCTAGGATAGTTAAATCTTGTTTGAATAGACCGAATTGTGTTGTTGAACCATCTGGAAATGCAAATGTGCAACATTCCAAACTTAATACAAATTCTGAGCTAATGTGCGTTAAATGTAATAGTTCTATGTTTGATGCTAGACATGAATTGTGCTTTCTTGAATTTGTTTCTGATATGAATGCGTGTTCCAAATCTAAGTCTGTTAAGAAAGCCAAAAAGAAAGAAGAATGGAAACCTACAGGAAAAGTGTTTACTAAAATTGGATATAACTGGAGACCTACAGGAAGAACTTTCACTTTAGTTGGAAATGTGTGCCCTTTAACTAGGATTATCGCCACTAATGAAGTGCCTCTTAGGGAACCCATTCCTCTAGAAGTAGTTGCACAAGAACCTGTAGTAACTAAGGTTTATACCAGGAGACCTAAGACTATTGGTTCCAATAGCAAACCTAAGATTGCAAAATCTATGATTTCTAACAAAATGGAACCTGGTACATCTCGAGGATCCAATACTTCAGTTGCTCCATCTTCTTCTTCTCTTGTTAATGACAGGTTGTCCATATTTTTTTGTGGTATTTGGACTCCGGATGCTCAAAGCATATGACTGGAGATCGCTCTCAGCTCACCAATTTTGTTCACAAGTTTCTCGGTACTGTCAAGTTCGGTAACGACCATATTGCAAAGATTATGAGGTATGGTGATTATCAAATAGGGAATGTCACAATTTTAAGGGTTTATTATGTGGAAGGACTAGGACACAATCTATTCTCCGTTGGTCAATTCTATGACTCAGATCTTGAAGTAGCCTTCAGAAAACACACATGTTTTGTTCGTAATCTGGAAGGTGTTGATTTACTCTCAGGATCTCAGGAAACCAACCTTTATACGTTGTCAATTGGGGATATGATGGCGTCTTCTTCAATTTGTCTCTTGTCCAAAGCCTCAAAGACCAAATCTTGGTTATGGCATCGACGATTGTCACATTTGAACTTTGGTGCTATTAATCATTTGGCTAAAAATGATCTTGTACGAGGTCTTCCCAAATTAAAATTTAAAAAAGATCATCTGTGTTCGGCATGTGCAATGGGCAAAAGCAAGAAACAAACACATAAACCTAAATCTGAAGACACCAATCAGGAAAAACTATATCTTCTACACATGGATCTTTGTGGGCCTATGCGTGTTGCAAGTATAAATGGGAAAAGTACATCCTCGTCATTGTGGATGATTACTCTCGGTTCACATGGGTGAAGTTTCTAGCATCAAAGGATGAAGCTTCTGATTTTATAATCAAGTTTCTGAAAATGATACAAGTAAGGTTGAACGCAACTGTAAGAAACATCCGTACAGATAATGGAACTGATTTTGTCAATCAAACTCTGTGTAGCTATTATGAGAGTGTCAGTATCTCTCATAAAACATCGGTTGCGCGAACTCCACAACAAAATGGTGTTGTTGAAAGGCGAAATCGTACTCTTGTTAAAGCCGCTCGAACAATGTTAATCTACACAAAAGCTCCTTTATTTCTATGGGTTGAGGCAGTCGCTACCGCATGTTACACCCAAAACCGATCCATTATACGACTTCGCTATGGAAAAACTCCTTATGAGCTCTTACATGACAGAAAACCCGATCTATCTTACCTTCATGTCTTTGGTGCACTTTGCTATCCAAACAATGATAGTGAGACTTTGAGAAAACTTCAAGCTAAAGCTGATATATGTATTTTCATTGGATATGCACCCAAGAAGAAAGCTTACCATATCTACAATCGACTTACTCGAAAAATCATTGAAACTATCCATGTCGATTTTGATGAGCTGACGACAATGGCTTCTGAACAACTCAGTTCAGGACCCGGGCTTCACTTAATGACTCCTTCAACATCCAGTCCAGGACTCGTTTTAAATCCTATTCCTCAATAACCTTGCAATCCACCAAAAAGAGATGATTGGGATCGTTTGTTCCAACCTATGTTCGATGAATACTTCAATCCTCCAACAATTGTTGTTTCTCTAGTTCCAGTGGCTGCTGCACCTAGAGCCGTTGATATAGCTGATTCACATGTGTCTACGTCAATTGACCAAGATGCTCCATCAACAAGTGTCCCATCAACACAAGATCAAGAACATTCTCCAATTATGTCTCAGGGTTTTGAAGAATCATAAAAAACACCACATTTTCATGATGATCCACTTCATGAATCTCTTCATGAAGACTCGACTTCTCAAGGATCGTCATCTAATGTGAGACCAACCCACGCTCCATTCGAATCACTTGGTAGATGGACTAAGGATCATACAATAGCAAATGTAATCAGAGATCCTTCTCGATCTATCTCCACCAGAAAGCAACTACAGACTGATGCCATGTGGTGTTATTTTGATGCCTTCATAACTTCTATAAAACCAAAGAACTTCAAACAAGCAATGACCGAACCATCTTGGATCGATGCAATGCAAGTAGAAATTCATGAATTTGAAAGACTACAAGTTTGGGAATTGGTGTCGTGTCCAGATAAAGTCATGTTCATTAAACTAAAATGGATTTATAAGGTCAAGACAGACAAATTTGGCGGGGTACTGAAAAATAAGGCTAGATTAGTTGCTCAAAGATTCAGGCAAGAGGAGGGTATCGATTTCGAGGAATCATTTGCACTGGTTGCAAGAATAGAGGCCATCCGTATCTTTGTAGCAAATGTCGCCAACAAGAATATGACGATCTTCCAAATGGACGTCAAAACGGCTTTCTTAAATGGCGAACTCAAAGAAGAGGTCTACGTTTCTCAACCAGAAGGATTTGTTGATCAGGACAACCCATCGCATGTGTACAAGCTCAAAAAGGCCCTTTACGGTCTCAAACAAGCACCACGTGCATGGTACGATATGCTGTCAAGCTTCCTCATTTCACAACATTTCTCCAAAGGTGTAGTTGATCCGACACTCTTCACACGAAAAGCAATAAAATGACTTATTACTGGTATAAATTTATGTTGACGATATAATATTTGCATCCGCTAATACTGCTATGCATAATGAGTTTGCTAATCTGATGACCACTAAGTTCAAGATGTCAATGATGGGGTAAATGTCATTCTTTTTAGGATTACAAAATTTTCAAAGTCCTAGAGGCATCTTCCTAAATAAATCAAAATATGCTTCTGAAATTATTAAAAAATATAGTTTGCTAACTAGTGATTATGTAGACACACCATTGGTGGAAAAGAATAAACTGGATGAAGATCTACAGGGGACACCAGTTGATGCTACACTTTACCGTGGCATGATTGGATCCCTCATGTATCTGACATCCAGTAGACCCGACCTTATTTATGCAGTCTGCCTATGTGCTCGGTATCAGGCAAAGCCTACCGAAAAGCACTTAAATGCGGTTAAGCGGATCTTTTGATACCTAAAGGGAACCATTAACATGGGTCTCTTTTACTCAAAGGATACCAGTATGTCTCTAACATCATATTCAGATGCAGATCACGCGGGGTGTCAGGACACTAGACGCAGTACATCTGAAAGCGCTCAATTCTTAGCTGATAAACTTGTTAGCCGGTCTTCCAAGAAGCAAAAGAGCATTGCGATATCGAGTACAAAGGCTGAATATATTGCCTTATCTGGGTGTTGTGCTCAAATCCTATGGATGCGTTCACAGCTAACAGTTTATGGCTTTCAATTCAATAAGATTCCTCTGTACCGCGACAACAAAAATGCAATTGCTCTATGTTGCAACAAAGTTTAACACTCAAGAGCAAAGCACATCGATGTACGCTACCATTTTATAAAGGAGCAGGTGGAGAATGAAATTGTGGAACTTTACTTTGTTTGGACGGAATATTAACTGGCTGACATCTTCACCAAACCCTTGCCAAGATAAAGATTCAATTTCTTGATCGAAAAGCTCGGTATGAGAAGCATGTCTCTAGAAACGCTAAAACGTCTGACAGAGGAAGAGAACGAGTAAGGGTGTTTACTCACGATATATCCTATGTATTATATGTATATAAGAAATCAGAAAAACCCAAAAAAATTTTTCATTTTATATAAATTTTTCAAAAAGAAAATAAAAAATAAAAAATATGTATCTCTGGCATGTCTTCTGAAAATCGATAACATTTACGGCCTTAGAAATGTCATTTAATAATGATACGAGGCTGTAAATGAAGTTCGAACATAAGTTTAAAAAGCTTTTAAACTTGCCAAAATGGCTTGCTATTATTTCCGATAGCAACCCGGTCATCATCTTGTAGGCAAGTATTTCAAAAAGAAAACTTGACCTCACAACGCGAAATTTATTTTTCTCGGGAATGAATTACTTCATATTCATTCAAAGGCTTGTGTATACTTTACAACACAACCCGTGCAACCTGCATTCCATGAGTGTACGTGTCAGTGCGCTTATGTGTTAAAATAAGAGAAATCTTATTTTTTATGGTGTTGTTTTTAGAAATTAAACATTAATATCAGAAATTCATCAGAAAATTACATTTGACCACTCAAACAACGACTACAGCTCTTTAAATAGAAAACGAGTCATTGTTTGAGGGGGAGAAAATATCAAATATCTTCTTCATGAAATCAGTTTGTGACAAAAGGATTAAGGTTTTAAACTATAACAGATTAACAATTAAAGGGGAGTTAATTAAGTTTAACTTATTTGTGCCTGATATGTTATGTGTTTATGCCTTTAGGGACTTAATTGCAAAAATAAGTATCTAAGCATTGTAGTGTAAACTTTAGGGACTAATTGTGCCATTAGTTAAACTATATCATTCCTTAGAAAACTTATTAAGGAAATACGCTAAGGATTTAAGAGTTTAAGGGGCATTTGTGCCAAAACTAGAAAGTTTTAAACTACAAACACCCCCACCCTCGATTTTTTTCCAGTTAACACAAACACAAACACTTTTCAAACACCCTCTCCTCCATTGATACTCGTCCCTACCTTCAACTCCATCAAATTCATCCGTTTTAAGCTTAAGGTATAACTAAACAAGTGTTCTCTACACCCTAAACATCATCTTCTTCAAATGAATTAGCGTGAATAGCATTTATAATCTCGAAAACCCTATAAATTGATCTAGGGTTCTTCAAAATCAAAAGTAACCCTTAATTGGTTTGGGGATTTCGTTCTTCTTGGGGTGTACTTCACTTGTATAAAACAATTTTAGATAAAGTTAACTCATGAATGTGTTTGAATTGATCTTGTGTCAAAAAATTTGGGCATAAGGAAAGAACTTGGAAAATGTAAGTGGGTTTGTGGTTAGAAAGTGCTTGATAATATCCTAGAATGCATGAGAGCCTAAAAATCCTTAGTTTGAACATCACGATCACATTCATGTATGTTTGAGTGATTCGTAATGATTCTTATTAATTTTGAATCTTAATTGTGGATAATTTGTCTGTGGTAAATATGTGTTTGAATGTTTACATTGTGGGTTTTGTATTGCTTTAGATGTAGTCTTATGAATGTGATCGATGCTTAAAATTTCAAAATTTTTGTGGTTTTGCATTAATTCTGTTCTAACCGGTTTATCACTCTTTACGGTACTCTAAAACAGATTTATACGTATGGTTATCACTCTACGATATTTATACGTCTGTTGTACTAACCGATTTATACATCTGTTTAGTACTAACCGATTTATACATCTGGTTTTAACTAACAAATTTATGCACAATATTTGAAACTGAACGATTTATACACTCGTTAGTAATAACCGATTTATACATCTGTGAGTACTAACTGATTTATACGTCTAGTCATAAATAACTGATTTATACACTCACTTATTACTTACCAATTTATACGTTAGGTTTTGCTCTAACCGATTTATACACACATTTGAATAACTATGCTATTTATACACACCCTATAACTAGGCGATTTATACACTTTCCTAAGCCAAATTATACCAGATTTTACTCTAAGCGATTTATACCTATAATGTTCCATTAGTTGACTTATTTTGGGTACTTTGCATATGTGTTTATTTGTGATGCTTAGTTGATTGTGTTTGATAAATAGTTAATCTGAATGACCTTAGTTGATGATTTTCTATGATCTTCGTCCCGTGTTAGTGTTGAATGCCTGATTCAATGTGTTGCAATTATTTTTGTTGTATATATCTGCCCTGTTTATAAACTGTCATGATCAAATCTTAGCAGAACCATGAATCCTTCTGCTGCCAATCAAATTTCTCTTGACAATGCCTTGGTTGCTCCTAAGGCTAGACTCAAGATTAGAGAGTGCAACAGAAGAATCAAAATTACTAATCCACAAAGAAAAGCAACATATCAAGTTACTTTGGATACTCTAAAGCTCAGTCCTTGCTATCCCGCATTCCTGATCACTACTAGAGTTCAAGAAATATACATGCATCGGTTCTAGAATACAGTTACCAAGGTTCAAGATTCATCATCATATCGATTCAAGTTAGACAACAAAAGCTTCAAAGTGAATGCTGAAGTATTCCACGACATTCTCCAGATTTGTCCAAAACTTCCTGATAAACCATTTGATATACCTCCGTCTACTGATGAAGAAATTATGTCATTCTTCTATGAACTCGGATACACAGAAATATTGAAACTCTACCTAAATTGGTCGTTGGTCACATGCATCAACCCCGGAGAACATTTGCAGCTGTCATCAATAGGAGCATTTTCGGGAAAACCATTAGACTTGATAACCTTAGGTTGTCAAGAGCACAAATTCTGTAGGGGATATATCACTGCAAGAATGTTGATTTTGTTGAACTCCTCTGGGAAGACTTTGCATTCCAGATCGACAATCACTTCTCAAAGGGAACCATGCCCTATCCTAGATTCACAAAGATCATCATCAATCACTTCATCTCATAAAACAAGTCAATCTCCATGAGGAACATGATAAATCTACACACTGTTAGAGATGACATCATTTTAGGTACACTAAAATATGTATCCAAGACCGAGGAACATCAAGTGTATGGAGCTTTGATTCCTAAAGAAATGATTAATGAAGACATTCTGAATTCTACCGCCTACCAGACTTACTATGCTTATACCAGTGGTGCTAAAGAGCCCAAGAAGGCAATGAAGTTCAAGAGCCTGCTTCTCCTAAACTGAAGACTGTCCCAGTCTCACCCAAAGAACCTACAAAGAAGCCTACTAAGAAACCGGAACCTGCTAAGAAGGCTGTACCTGCAATGAAATCTTCTAGAAAGTCACAAGCTGAGGTAATAATCAAAGACACTCCTAGAGTGTCTGTGTCTAAGAAGAAAGCTCTAGCAAAGGGTAAGAGAAGTAAAGGTATAGAAATACTTTCCGATGCAGCTCTAACGGAAGCAGCTCAGCTCAAGGAGGTTACAAAATGAAGCAAGAAAGATTTTCTCATCTCTCATGCAAGTGGCTTAGGTGATGGAACTGATTTTGAATTAGGGGTTCATGATGAGCAACAAAGCAAGGTCTCTAGTACAGATAAAGGAACTGGTACTGAACCAGGGGTTCCCAATGTACCCAAATATGATTATGAAAGTAAGAAAGAGTCTTGGGGTTATAGTGGAGAAGAAGATGATAATGATGATGATAGTGATAATGATGACAATGATGATGAGAGTGATCACGAAAGGACTGAGTCGGACAGAGATGATAATCCTAATCTCAATCAGTCCAATTAAGAACATGAAGAAGAAGAAGAGGAATATGTTGATGAAAGAGTTCATACTCCTAAGAACTATGAACTCACTGATGAAGAAGATAATGCTAACAATGCGAGAGAGGAGAATGAAGAAGAGAAAGATGATGCCGAGGAATTATACAGAGATGTAAATGTGAACTTAAGGAAAGAAGATGTAGAAATGACTGATGCTGATCAGGGTGGAGCAGATCAACATAATATTTCTCAAGACTCAAGGTTTGAGCAGGAAGATAAAGATGCTCATGTGACACTTACAGCTGTCCATGACACACAGAAGGCTGAAGGTCCAATGCAAAGTTCTTCTATCTCATCTGACTTTACAGATAAGCTCCTAAACTTTGAGAACGATCTGTCATAGCATATGTCTCTAGTGAATAATCCAAAAAGCGTAAATATTGTGCTGATTAGTCGTG
Organism: Tanacetum coccineum; assembly: GCA_026074375.1. NCBI lineage: Eukaryota > Viridiplantae > Streptophyta > Magnoliopsida > Asterales > Asteraceae > Tanacetum > Tanacetum coccineum. The sequence goes on from BQNB010035653.1 coordinate 47,587, forward strand.
TACTAGACAAGATGAATGCAACTCAAATGCACTGTCTGTTTGTTAACACCATCCGTTATGAGGTATGTGCGATGAAAATAGTATCTATGAGTCTGCGGATAATGACTCCTCAACTACAGATTAATGACGTCACTCCGAGACCTCAGCAACATCTCAATATCGCACTCAGCCTGATATTGTATATATAGGAATAGATGACCTGACTCAGTGTGAGTCCCACTCCTCCTACTATATATCACCACGAGCACTCTCTATAACCGCAGCTTCAGTTACGCATACTCCGATCGATATCGCACATCAAACACTGCGACGACACGCAAGGAGCCAGACGCTAGATAGAAATATGCTTGCCGCGGCACATCTAAGACAGCGACCTCGTAATACATAATAATAGTTCTAATCTTCAATCAGTAAATAACCATGACGACCCCTTGTAGCTATTGTATAACACAGCTGTATTGATCATCGCGGTATAGTCTACTAATCTCCCCTAAATCTGTCTCTCCTGCACTATAGATATCATCGCTCTGGTATGCGCTATGATGTCTGTCGAATAAGGATGTCCTTCTCAATCACCCCCCCCCCCCCTCATGAGGCGTGCCTTACAACTACTAACTCATGCTTCCATCATGCCACCCCTGATGAAAGTCTGCCATGTACCTACGGTAAACAATACAAAAACTCAGAGAATCAATTTCTGTAAAACCATGCCAGATGCCGTGTCTCCACTCAGTCTTGATACAATAATTCTCGCGCCCCCTCACCTCTCTCATGAGCACGCCCAGTCTCGCACACTAACGTTCGCCTACTCCATCCATCGAATCACCTCATTCAACTTATCCAAAATGTGGTCAAAAAACCACGTCCGTATGTGCGAAGTCACCATACACTCACGATTTCATGTTATGTATCACAGGACTTCACTAATGACGTAGCCCCGTTACATCTATACGGTCCATCATTTTTTATCACGCTTACAGCTCCCTCAATAACAATATCGCTATCACCTCTATGCAATCTCTGTACGTAACCTGTCTTTATACAACATACCTCATCGATTCCTACCTCACAACATAACATCACCCCCTAACTTCACACTAACCCTCCTAACAACATCTTCACTACAAAAAGCAACACCCAACCTACCCTACAGTTTCTATACAGCACATTCAATTATCAGGTCTCACGTTAACATCGCTCATACATCTTCACTGCACTCACGTCCAATATCACTTCAGCATCATCCTCTATGTGTTCTTGATCAGATTTCTATCTACATAGCATTATCCAACGTCTCCACAATTCTTGTATAACGCTGCGACCTCTGCCTAAGATTGTTCGCAACGCAGGAGTGCTTGACCGAGTATGGTATGCTATAACGACTAGAGTGATGCATTGAATGTCGTCGCAGAGCTTATAATGCTAGCCTTCGCTACCAATAGCCTCTAATAATCTATTAGAGATCATAAGAAATGCATGCCATTCAAACATAGCCAATTATACCCTATCCCTATAAATGTTGAAGTCCGCTAGAGAGAGATGTCCTCACGTGTGCACATGAAGGAGTATATCTGATCTACTATTAGTCACATTAGTGAGAGCTATTATCATAATGTGAGAATTTCATAACGGTACCGACAAGATGCTCACAAGTTCAAACGATTCTTCCACACACATGTAAGCCGTCTCAGGCTGACAAGAGGGAGTATATAGATCTCATTGACACATCAGTGAGAGCTATTATCAAAGAGGAATTCAAAACTCAACTTCCTCATATTCTTCCTCAAGCAGTCTCAGACTTTGCAACTCCTGTGATTGAGAGAAATATCACATAATCACTAGAAGTTGTTGTCTTAACAAAGTCTTCCTCTCAACGAAAGTCTACTTATGCAGCGACTGCATCACTCTCTGAGTTTGAACTTACGATGATTCTTATGGACAAGATGGAGGAACACAAATCCTATCTTAGAGCTGAATATAAAAAAAGAGCTTTATGATGCACTAGTCAAATCTTATAACACTGACACAGACCTCTTTGAAACATATGGTGAAGTATTCACGTTGAAAAGGAGTCGAGACGACAAAGATAAAGATCTACACCCCTCCGCTGGATCAGACCGAGGGACGAAAATAAGGAAGTCAATCAAGGAAGTTGTGTCATCTAGAGATCCAAGATCAAAGGAATCAAGTCATTAAGCTCTTCTAAAGGCACCTCCCGCTCTCAACATAAGTCATCTGGCAAGTCTGCCTATGCAGAGGAGCCAAGTCATACAGTTGATGACTCAAAAGTAAAACAAAATAAAGAGTTTAACATGGGTAACAATGATGAACAACCCGATGACGAGGCTGCTCCCGAGTCTGACTGGTATAAGAAAACCGAGCAACCTTCGACTCCTGATCCTGATTGGAATAAGAGACAACATGTTGACTTTAGACTACCTCAAAACTGGATTAGTAACGCTGCTCGTGCTAAAAACCTCCTACTTCATTCGATGGGCTCATGGATACTCCAATCGACTTTTTTGCATTTGTCATGAATCGGATTAACATTACAAATCCGACTCAAAATCTTTTGGTTGGACCGGCATTCAACCTACTCAAAGGCACCTGCAAGAGTCATACAGAACTAGAGTATCATTTTGAAGAATGTTTCAAAGCTACAACTGAACGACTAGACTGGTATATCCCTGAAGGCAAGCAGTATCCGTTCGATCTCTGTAAGCCTCTCCCGTTGATTCCAAATCATCAAGGTCTTCATGTTATCCCTTTCGATTACTTTATCAACAACGACCTTATCTAAAAGGTGGAAGTTTAAGCAGAAAATACTCAACTTCCGTAACAAAGAAAAAGGCTGTTACTTACGAGGTCCAATGGATTGAAGACATGGTTCCTAATCTATGGAGTCTCGTAAAGGTGGTATATGATAAACATGCCTACTGGGGTACTTCACACTGGGGTCCCAAACGTTAACGATTCTACGGATTTGCTAGCAACAGGACTTTGACGAAGGATGTCTACTCCAGAAAATGAATCATTGTAGTTACCAGCCTTAAGATTATGAAGTGGTATGACTACGGTCACTTGGACGAGATTGAAGTTCGTAGAGAGGATCATGAGCTATAC
>BQNB010035654.1:0-50708 GCA_026074375.1 Tanacetum coccineum
TTGTGCGAATGGTTTCATATTGAATCTTCTTGTGAAGATGACTCGGTGGATGACTCAAAATTGGTAATATTAAGGATAACTCGGTTTTTCATTTCACCTTGTTGGTTTGAAGATTCACTAGAACTAGTTATCACTAATAAGTGTGAATAATAGTTATGAGGTTTGGGTGTGAGGTAGAAGTGTTTCTGTGATTTTAAAAGGAAGTGAGTGTTCTTGACTGTGTTTGGTAAAAGACTATACGTGTTCGAGTGTGTTTTCCCTCCTACTTAATTTTTGGCCATCCGGACATAAAGTGTGGAATAATAAAAATATATAAAGAAGAGAAATGAATGAAGACGAAAGTGATGAGCTTGACAATGTCAAGACGGATGATGATTAGCATACGACAAACTTCATCCATGAAGTTATGTAGATCTTCTCGAGCATTATGAATGTTCATAGAACAATTACACGCTGAGGTATTAGGTTGTCATAAAGGTGTTAGCAGAAATGGTAGACATACGATATTAGTTATCAATATAACAGTAGAGGCGTGATTAAGATTTTTTTGAAATCAATTAGACATGAAAAATGAGTGACAAACTCATTTATAGTTAAGATATGGATCCTTAAGATACGAGACGGTTGATATAGTAACAAATGAGTGAAAATGAAGAGGTATGAGTGAAACTAGATTTGGAACCTAAGGATGACTTCAAGTGATGATTTTAAAATCACTACACGCCAGTAGGTGATCATGATTTCCTGAAGGAAATATTTTTAGGAAAAAGTGGAAGTATGCTATAAGGATCATATTTTTCTTTATTAGTGAAGGAATACTCAACAACCCAATCTTTCGTATAGGCCTAATGCCATTATTAGAAAAGGAGAAAGTATTAGTAAACTCTTAAAGAGTAAGGATGATACATTGGTTTTCTACCCTAATACCGATGGATAAAGTTTGATCCTCATTATGTATGAGGTGAGCTTGACGATAAAACATCATGACATTCCTATAGGGATAAAAGGAACTAACGGAAATGAATGTACTTAGTCTCAAGTTGTGTATATTCACACAGGGATGGAAGGAACTACGAATCACTTATGTAGGAACTCATAAGTCCTTTATCACCCGAAGGTTGATCTTAGCTTTTAGCTTTTGGATTGATGTTCTAAAGTATGTTGTTAAAAGGCTTGAATATGAATATTTAGATACGACCTTTAACGTTTGAGATCAAGTTAAAATTACTTGAATATTTCGGACAAAATATTTAAGTTGTCAAACTTACTTTGAGGTGTATTAGATTTGTATCCAATCTTCCCTTGACAAAAGAGTGGATAATTTGGATGAAAGCGAGACGATGATTAAGTAAATTGTATGTATATAGATTCTGGGAGATTTAAGACCATTTTGCGACTATTTTTACCTTTTAGATTATGACACTAGAGACCGCCTGAAAATAAAAAAAAATCTAGTGTGAGGAGATATACTTAGATGCATAAAACACATTGATTAAGCATATAAATGTATTTAGGCATGCATCAATACAATAATTAAAGAGATTAATGAGTAAGACTATATTATATCAAAAAGTTTATCATGATAGGCATACCTAATCCATTATGCACCAAACCGACATAGTGTAGGTGCACAATTAACACGTAAGTCAAGTAAAAGACGCATAAGAAACATGATTACTTTAAATGCAAACATCATGTAAAACATGTTAACATTTAGCATTTAAGATCATGTACTATTTAGATAAACTAAGAAATATTATATCAAATTTGCTAGACAAAGATAAAAACAAAAACCTTTATAATAAACATGTATTCAATAACTAAGCAAATAATCGCTGAGCATCAACATAATTATGAAGGCATATAATCATATCACATAGGAACAAGTTATCATCTTGAAACTTCAAGAACATATATGTAAGATGCAATAAATCTAGGTACGTTCAATAAAATCCTAATTACTACTTGTTTAATAAAAAAATCTAATGAAAGACAAATTTCATCAATGTAAAGTAAGTTTAGGAACATTTAGGAATAACCATTTAATCAAGTTAGAGAATGAATATGAGACTGTTAATAGTGGTGATCAATTCAGGCTAAACACGACCATTTTTATGAGTTTGTTATTTCAAGAACCCAACTTCTCTCCTGGAAGCAATTCAACCGTTATGTTAAATTGAATTTCTAGTATAATAGGTTCTCCAGTAGTCATTCTCATTTTAGAAAAAAATTGAACCCCTAGTTTTACCTATCGAAGTGTAGTAGAGATGAAATTTATTTAGTTCACTAATACTTAGCCTAATATGACTCTAATAACCATGTTTTTATGACGGTAGATCTAGATGATATATTTTACACATAATCGTAATAGAGTTGTGTTGTATGCTAGAAAAGCGTTAGCAAGATGTTCTAATATTTTATTTTAAGATCTATAGGTTATATGGTTTTGTTGACATATTATTTGATCTAATAGATCTCTCATATTAAATCATCTTGTATGTGTAGTTGTGATATGTGATTTTAACATGACTGGGTTTTCTAAAGATTATTTGTGTCAATAGAGAATATACTATATTGAGAGGGTGTCAAGAATGCTCATTTGCATATATTGTGAAAAGATTCTAGTTAAGGCTACTTACCTTAATAGATCTTGTGAATGTTCTATGATTTATAACTGAAGCGAGACATATTGTATATTTCAACAAGTATATTTTTCTAAGGTGATAAAATTATCATTCTTCTGAATGCTAGATAAACCAATAAAATAAGTATTTGAATGAATGAATTTTATTTGTTTATTCATCGATACATATTATAGTAGGTTATTTTTCAATTCTAATAGCTTATATTTTACAAACAATATGTAATGTATTATCTTGTAACATAATTGATTCATGCTACGAAGAAAACAAAATGAATAGGATATATATTAACCTTTATTAATGTTTACCAAGAGAAATGCATGAAATCTTTAGACATAATGTTCCCCAAACATCATGTTGTCCTAGGTTAATTAAAAAGATTATTATGCTTATTTAAGAATTTAGCCGAAATTGAATTTGAGCTTTGAGTTATGCTTTTAAGTTGTATGAGCAAAGTTTACATATGTTGTTTGTTTGCTCGTGTTTGGTTTTTCGGAAATGACATAATTTCCAATTGCATTGCACTGTAAATTGCTTGAATATTTCAGACGAAACATCCAAGTCGTTAATTGTATTTCATTGTGTATTTAATGCATCTATTAAACATATTAGTATAATATTTGGAACACAACCATTGGACATGTAGACTCAATATGACATAATTAACATAAGTGCGAGTTATGATCCGATGCATATTCTTTTTGTCTTGAAAAGGATTTCATTATTTTCATATCAACCGAGTGTGATTGAGTATGTAGATTCAAGATAATATCTTTTGTTATATTTTGATATAATCTTGAAGCTAGGCAAATAAGAATCCGATTTCATGTCCATACTTGAAAACTTGTCAATTAGATCCGATAATGATATCAATCATAGTTTGAATAATTAATCGATATATACTCGAAATCTTTCTTGACCCCCACGATCACTCTTTAAAAGAAAATAAATAAATATTTTCATAGTGTGTTTCATTAAACCTAAGACTAGTTGTGAGTGTGAGGTTAATGAATAATGACAAGTTAACTTATTACTTCAGGATTGTCATATATTTTGTTTGTGCGGAAAACTATTTTTTGTTACGTACAATATGCTTAGTTTTCGACAATTCATAGTTATTATTATACAACATACAACTCTTGTAAAATACTATACGCTTTAGAAAAAAAATATTTTGCGTGTGTATACTGGATTAATGCAAGCACACGTAAAGTTCAAAAATACATTATCTTTTACTTAAATACTAATGTATTAAAATGATCTATTTTTTTTCTTATTTAAACAACATAAGGTCAAACAAGGTAAGTTAATGAAAAGATTTAAACGTGTTGTTGAAAACAAATTAAAGTGTTAAAAATATTTATGTGACGAGTTTTAACATGTGATCTATTAAAGCTATTTTTACAAGACAATATATTCCAATATACTTGACAAACTATTCAACTCTTATTCCTAAGTAGATTATGTAGGAACCCGTATATTTCACTTTACTACGTTACATATAATCGTATAAATCAATAAGAAAGAAGGAAGAAAACTAGAAGAATGGTAGAGAGAGGTTTTAGATAGAGAAATAAAGAAAAGAAGAAAGATGGTAGATTATCCAAATGTGTGCACAAGTTACAAATGAACAACCAACCCTTTCTCTACGTGTGAAAAAGGGGTATTTATACTACCTATCACAAAATAAATGCCTAGGATTCTTTCCATAGGCTGGGCTTGGGTTTTGGTGGGCTTAAGGCCTATAACACATACATAATTAGCTTTAAAAATAAGCCCGATACCCTTTACTAGCCTATTACAACGTGTATTAAATAATGACCGAGACTTCTTTGTAGAATGACTAAGACTTCTATTGTTGACTCAATAAATTAAGTCTAATAATCTCTTTTGAAGTGAGGTCATTGAACTCCTTATGTTTGAGCTCCTTGAGATTGCATTGTCGTTAAGCACTTGTAGTCTTGGTCTTGGTCTTGGTTGCTATCTTTGTTATATGCTTGTTTCTTCATGTTGTATGATCTTTGATCATGAGACTTTGTCATTGTCTTTTGACTTGGTCTTTAGTTCAGAGATCTTTAAGTATTTTCCTTGTTTGTCTTTGTAGTCTTCGCCATCTTGTGATCTTGTGTCTTGGTACCAAAATGCTCATACTTTGCATCATCTTGAAAGATTGCTAACAATCTCTCTTAACAATATTTGTCTTGATAATCTTGATATCTCTAATGAAGATCTTGAATATTAGAGTTGCGAAAGTCTTTGTCTTTGTTTAATCTTTAGCTTTCTTGATTCTTAAACTTGATGCTGGTAGTATGTCTTTGTAGCTTGAGCATGAGCATGTGGCAATGAATATGAAGCCGCTGGAATGAGGTCATAACATCGTCGTCTTAACCTACATTTAAATGTTAGTGATAAACAACAAATATGGACGAATATGGCTTTGTCATTCTTTGGATTCGGTAACGTAACATCATCGTTTTATAGTATAAATATTGTACATGTGATTAGGTAGATTTGTAACACCCCCAATTTTGGTCGCAGCGGAATAAGGGTCCAGGACGTGTTACTTCATAGATCAATAACACAAGATATATATAGAACGACCAAAAAGTCGTTTAAAAACTGATACATTGGATTTAACAAATATTTGATACAAACAGCCCGAAGCTTTAACTTGTTCCTTATTATTATTACAAAGATACTGGTTCACAATACATGAGTTTCCCAAAACATAATACAACCATATCTTTAGCATGACATCCCAAAACAAAATCACCAATGTATCCTTGGCATCTCGTGCCTACTGATCTCCTGAAAAACATTGCTTTAAAACGTCAACAATAATGTTGGTGAATTCATAGGTTTGATAAATCATAATATGCAGGACCGCAAGACTTTTCCCGTGATAATGCAACACATGCAGACATCACAAAACCAGATTACATTTTCCTAAGCTCATGACACTGAAGCTCGACGATCTTTCTTGCAATAATAATATTTATTGCAATTTCTGCCCGAATAGATGTCTAACCCGAAACATCCCCAAATTCGACATGCTATACGTTCGTTACCGGTGATAGCTAGTCACCCGAACGGGGAGGTCGTTTCCCCAAATAGATCTATTCATAACATTCGCAGCCTCGAATAAATTTAATTACCAACTACATCTATGCAAATTGACAGTTCATGATAATGGCCTCAACCTATGGGGTTATCGGATACTTAGGAAAACATGTAAACAATATAAAATAGTCATTGCGTCCAATTTATAAAACAAAGCATGTTTCCACCCCATAATTATAAATCATTGAAATCGTAAAAATATGGGGCTATGAACTCACCTTGAGTTCTGATAATCCAAATATCGCAGATAAAGCGTCACGTAAAAGATCGAATGCAACCTAAATTATCATAGGTCGTATAAGTACCATGTACTTTGATTAACTAACATCATATACAGGTCTATGTTAGTTACATCATACTATCGTTCGGGCTATCATAATCAAGAGGTCATGTAGTGAACGTATGAGGAGCTAGGACACTTTAAGTCGTAAATCCAGCAACTCGTCGATACGCCACCCCGAAGAGGCCTCATTATGAAACTCCCTAGTAATATAGTACTTTGATAACCACATATAATTCTATATAGCTCAATCACCAACTAATGGTTTTGGTAAAATTACGTTTAATAAGTAAAAACGTTTATAATTATCGTTTTAGTAAATATAGCATAACTTTTGCGTTTTAAGCCCGATTTTGACGTTTCTTATGCCCACGCTTTCGTATTAGGACGAGTTATCATAATTTGACATTTTCATATTTTTGACCCTCTGGTGAACAGTACTTTTTACTGTTCACATCAGACGTGAGTTTTATTTAAATCGTATTCGTTGTCGTAAAATCCGTAAATGTCGTATTTTATTTCGTTTATAGCTTCCGTTTTAAAAACGATCTATCGATGACGTTCTCGTTATTGAAAATCCTATCATTTAAAGGTTTACAAAAATCATAACTTTCTGTCATGAACATAACTTTTTAAAATTAGTTTATAAAAGTATTAATTGTCGTAAACTCGCGAAATTCATAACTCGTTCGTTATTAATTGAAAAATTACGATTCTTATCATTTTGGAATCCTAAAAATATGTATTATTTGTTAAAAATATCAAACTTGCTGTTTGAATAATTTTTATAAAAAGTTTTTATAAAAATTCTTTTATAAATCCGTTTATTTATCGTATAACTTGTTTTTACCATAACTTTTTCGTTATTTATCCGTTTGACAAGTTTCTTACTTTTTCGGAATCGTCATGAGTCGTATTATTTTATAAAAACATAAATTAATATGTTATATACACGAATTTTGGACAGAAACTTGGAGTGAGTTAGTTAAGTCCATTTCTAATCTTGTTTTTATATTTTACACTTTATAATATTACCACAAGTGTACAAGTCTTTTACTTCCATTATGACTTTATTTTAGTGTTTATATATCATGACTAAAAGCTCATAAATAAGGTTAACATGTTATTTATTATACTTTTACTTGAAACATATTAGGTGATCCTTTAAAACCCTAATTTGCATTAACACTTTTTAAGCTTAATTAAGATTGTAAAAATACTCATGTATCCATTTATAATTTCATATTACCATCCATACAACATGTGTATAAGTGCATAAAACTATATTTACAAGAAATGTCTAAGTTTACAAGTTAAACATGTCCTAATGGTGATTTCACTATATAAATATCACATAATTCATGCTTTTATGTACTTTTCTTGCATTAGGGGTATTTTGGTAATTTTACACTTGTTGAGATTTTTAGGTTTTACAGCTAAACCCTTGTTTAGACTTTAAACCCAAGATTATAACCAAGAAAACCCTTGTTTTCTTAATAAAACCCTAGCTTCCTTTTACTTGATTAATACTTGAAAATGCTTAGCCAATGCTTGGAAACACCTTAGAATATCTTAGGATGGATGTGTATAGATGTGTATAGGTTGTAGAAAATTTTATATGGATTGTTTAGAGGGGGGGTTGAGCCGTGGGATAAGGGAGCACAAAAGGGAAGAGTTTTTGATTTTCTAGTTAAGTGTAAAGTGTGTAGATGTTAGTTCTTTCATGCAAGTAGTATATATAAGTGTTTAACTAGTCAAAAGGTGTAATAGGAGTCCAAGGAACATGAGGAGGGTTTTAAGGATTCAAGGTTTTTGTGTTTTTAGTCAAGGTAACAAAAAGGCTAGGTATTAATGGCATAGATGAAGTACATTTGACCAAGTGTAAGTAAAAATTTCATTTTCTTATCTTGTATATGTATGTATGTCGTGTGGTTAGGGGGGGGGGATACCTTCTAGATGAATTTTTTTGCTAGTTAACAATATATATGAAGTCATATTTAAAAGTTACAACTTATAACTTTTATTTAAGAGTTGCCAACTTGCATGAATTTGTGCATTGATTTACTTCCTAGTATACAAAGTGTAAGTAACCTTTATTTAGCTCAATTTTAATAATCTTTAGCCATTGGGTACAATCGAGGGTATTTGTTGAAGCGTTAATAAATTAACGTGCTTCCGGTTACGCTTAAACGTACATTTATTGATAAACGTATTTAACTTACGTAACCAATAAAATAAATGAACGACGACCATAATTATCATTAAAATAATTATATAACACATGATTGATGTAAACGTTCGATGGTTTAATGCCCGTTTACATTAAATGATAATATTTGGCGTACGCGATTTAACCTAACGATTACGATTTCAAGCGAACGCGTACAATACAAAAGGTACATTGTGGATTTATCGATGTCGTCAATGACTTGAAAACACAGGGTGTTATAAATATGGAAATCCTAGGTTACCATATATGATCACAAAAGAAATAAGATTACTATGAAGCAAGAAAAACATTCCAAGTTAAACCTAATCCTTGGGAGGTTGAATTCAATAAATCTTACCCAGATGGGTTTATTAAAATTGACCAAGCATAAATCATGGTTACTAAACAATAAGTTTTCATAAACTGACAGTTTTTCAGTTTGACTTAAATTTAAAATCTTTGATTCTAAATATGCAAACTAGGGTTATAAAACATGCGGATGCATAACGAGGGTTTTAGAAAAATAAAAATTTTATTTAAAAAGAGCCACAAGTTTATAAAAATAAACAAACTTGTGATTTAAGGTTTCTTGTTACCTTAATCACATGCTTTTAAAATTTAAAGGAATAAGAAAACCTTAATTAGGGTTTGTAAAGATTAAAAGACCAAATTTTTCTAAACTGGAAATACGTAGCAATAGGGTAAGACCCATCATTGGTAGAATGACAAGTAGTGGGTGAATCTCGTGGTTTGCATGTACTTTAGGTAAGGCTATATATGCGGTGCATGTGCATATATCGTATGTCCTAGCAAACCATAGCTTAAGTATTTTCACCTGCATTTAATTAAGTACTTTTCTTCTTTTAATTATTAATCATGCATGACACGAGCCTAAGCCATTGATCTAAAATATAAAGTACGAGGTTTTAATGTACATGTTTTGTCTAGTTTATATTTTAACAGTTTTGGCTTTTAGGGGAGGTATGCGAGCCAGGTAGTATTTTATTTCTTGTATTTTAGTTTAGGGTTTTTAGATAGATAGGTTACTAAACTATCAACTTTTATTCGCCTAAGTTACTAAACTTATTTTTTGTTCACTTGGGTTACTAGACTATCGAAGTTTAACTTTAAGGTTACCGAACAACAAAAGTGTGTTCATTCAGGTTACCTCGAATACTGGCAACCGGGATATTGTGTTTTGACCTTCTCCACGTCAGCTTTTTGTGGGCCCAATTATCCAACTCAGAATGTTACTCAACTTTGCGAATTTGTTCGCTTAAGTTACTAAAGTTTGTTGTTTTGTTCATCTAAAAATACCTCTAGAAAATACATGTTTTTATACACGTTTTTATCCATGTTTTTATATGCATTTTTATACGCACATTTTTATACACGCTTTTATACACACATTTTATACACGTTTTTATACACACATTTTTTACACGTTTTTATGCACACGTTTTTATACACACAATTTTATATATATATATATTTACTATATGTTATGATATATATTATATATATTTATATATTATATCTATTATATATATATTTTTTACATACGTTTATATGCATAACGTTTTTATAAAAAATGTGTATTACAACATTGTATACGATGTGTGTATTAAACGGGTATTTATATGTGTATATAAAAACGTGTGTATAAAACCGTGTATAAAAATGTGTGTATAACAACGTGTGTATAAATATGTATGTATAAAAATGTGTGTATAAAACTGTTGACAATGACGAATTGAGAGGAAAACACACAGTGAAAGTGATTTCATTGAACTGAAAATGAAGAATAGTACAGGGTTATTATACAAGAAATGAGCGAGAAAAGATAAAACTAACTCTAACTATCTTTTAAAGTTACAACATAAACCCCTAATTCATAAGTTACACTTTGGTCCTTGTAGTTTCTGCAATGCTTCTCTTACAAAAACTGTGTGTATAAACATGTCGTGTATAAATATGTGTAAAAATGTGTGTATAAAATCGTGTATAAAAATGTGTGTAAAAAACGTGTGTATAAAAATATGTATAAAAATGTGTGTATAAAAACGTGTTTATAAAAATGTGTGTATAAAAATATGTAGATAAAAATGTGAATAAAAACGTGTGTAAAAATTCGCAAAGTTTAGTAACTTAGGTGAACAAATCCGCAAAGTTTAGTAACTTATTTGTATCAAAAGTCAAATGCCACGCTGGTAATGTAACCGGGAATTAACACTAGCAACCGGTCACCGATAGTTCGATACCAAATTTAACCGGTTTTGATAGTTAGTAACCCAAATGAACAAAAAAAAGTTTAGTAACTTAGGCGAACAAAAGTTGATAGTTTGGTAACCTATCTATCAAAAAACCCTTTAATTTATTAAGTAGGACTATCTTTTTAGAAATTAAATAAAGACATGACGCAAGGAGGCCCAATAAATGGAGAACCAACGGAGAGTAAATGGAGAGGAGATCCGACGGGAACACAGAGCAATGAGATATTCCACCACGAATGATCACGGGCGATGCTGCAGAGACACATAACTTAAAGATGCCTTTTTGCATTGTGTCATAACCCTTAGGATAGACCCAAAGTCGATCGCTGAAGTGGATCTCAGAATCAACACTAGATAAATGCTCAGATGTGTCAAGTAGTTTTATCATTGCATATATGCATGCTTATCTGTTAAATAATATGTCAACCGGTATTATTTAAAGACATAATAAAACTGAGGCGTCTCTCCTAAAGTCAAGAGAAACTATTTTTTCTTACCTACACCCATTTTGTGTGTGAGTTTTTATGTGAAAAAAGTAACAAATTAAAAGATGATAATAACCAATAATAAGAATGGAAAACATGTGTACAACACGCATTCAACCTTTCAAATTAAGTGAAAGATTACCGGAAACCCCATTAACTCAGACCATTATTTTAATCCTTAATGCCATCGGCTTGGCTAGTGAACAGTGTCAGCTCAAGCCGCGGCTCCACAGTGCACCTAAGCTAACCCCTCCTTCAAGCCGACCACTCAACTCGGCGGCTTCACAACAGTACCGACTCACCTTTCAATTTGGAAAAATATTATATAGTATATGTCACACCCCCAAATAAGGTCCCGTCCGATTTAGCGTCCGGGGGCATGACGTTCATGACTATCTCAAGTACAAAGCATAAAGAACGACCTCTAAGGGTATGTTTGAAAAATAAACAACGTTGCATAAATTTAAAATATTAATAAGTTTACATAAATCAAATTTAAAAGGTTCAAAAGACAACATGCGGAAGCTTAAATAAGTTCAACAACGATATTTAAGATAAACATGGATAAAATCTGGAAAACTGGTTCGGCAATAGACTTCATATAGTTCAAGCAACAACATCCATGCTAAGAACCTGAGAAAAACATGCTTAAAACGTCAACATAAAGTTGGTGAATTCATAGGTTTAGTTCAAACGATGTTATATGGACCACAAGATATCAAAACGTATGCGACAGTTATAACAGATACAACTTCACATAAAAAGTTTTTACGTTGCACTAAGCTCATAACACTGAAGCTAATAATGAAAGATAGCATGTACATTGCTATAAGTATTTGCTTGCGCTTACAGGTGTCCGACCAAAGACCACCTAACCAGTTTAAACATGACATATATCCGTTTATCGAGAGCCCCGTGGGTAGTGAGCGCTACTCACCCGGATAGGGATAATTAGTCCCAATAGATCTATTTATTCACTCGCGCTCCCTCGTCCGGTCCTCCGGTCAAGAAATTGACAGTTCATGATAGTTCAGGCAATTATGGTCTAAACGCTACTTAGGCAACACGTAAATAGAAAAATCTCACGTATAGCAATTGTGACCAGTTTTAAAAACAAGCAATGTTTCTCACCCCAAGTTATAAAATATTTATTCAAAAGGAGTAAAAGAGTGGGGCTATGAACTCACCTTGATTTAGTGAATTGAGGTAGTGAATAGTCTAGAAATAATTCACTCGGTAACGAACGACGATATACGAAAGCAACCTATGAAATGGACGTTTGATTTAATATCAGATCGAAGTGAATTTAAGGAAAATGCATAGGTGTATACTAGTGTACTTTTGTTAATATATATCTAAAAATTAACGTTTGTGATCGTGTAGTAATAAAATATTTCCGTAAGTAAATGGGTAGAAATAATATGTATTTTAATATTACATAGATATATAACGTCTAATTAAAAATATATATTATATATATATTTTTATATATATATATTGTTCGTCACTTAATTTAAATTCTGTATCTCACTTTACCATGTACGTTTTCTAGTATTTACTAAGTATAGTGATTTATAAAAATTTCGGCATGACCCGTTCGTGTTTACATGTTTTTCCAAAGTCTTAGACTTTATTTAAAACCCTTTTCAAACCACTTTCAATCCACTTTTTATAATTACAAATTATACATAATCAAATCCATTATTATTTGCAACGTCCAACGCTTAAAAATAATTAAACGCAACACATCTAAATCGTATACTATTAAATAAGCTATTCGCGAACTTATCCAATAAGCTACACCGTAGCTTTACGCCTTGGTGTTTTGTATTTATGTTGGGCCTTGGCCCGTTAAGTCCGAAAATGTAGTTTTACTTATCCATTTAATCCGATAAGCAAAGCATTAAGCAATAAACACGTGACCTAAAAATAAGCTATCAATAAGCTCACAATAAGCTCACAATAAGCCAAGTATAATAAGCCGAACCATATAAGCTCAAAAATAAGCTCATGGTGTTGGGTCTTGTGTATGGGACGCGGCTATAAGCCCTAAAAAGTATACTCGAGCTTATTTATTAAGTCGAATAAGTTTATCGTTTGTCCTTTCAAAATAAGCTAGAAAATAAGCTAATAAAATATAAGTCAAACCAAAATAAGCTAAACAAATATTTCTTCTTTCTTTTCTAGTTTGGCCGAACCAAATATAAGCCCTAATAAGCTCAAGATAATCAAAATAAGCTTTTCCAAAAGCTTATTACAATAAGCCGAATAAAATAAGCTATAGCATACTATTTTTATTACACGAAAATAACCACGATCACAAAACAAAGTTTTCTTATATTTCTATATATATTTTTCGAACCATATATACACCCTTTTAGGGTTTATGTAGTTTTCACAAAATAAGTTGTACAACTAGCATGTATGCATCAAGATGATAAGGAAAGTACAAGTTATTTAAGAATTTGAAGACTTACAAAGTTGGAAGGTTTTTAGAAGGAAGAATGAGATTAGAACAACCCAAATGTTGTTTAATTAATACCCGGATGATACAAATGATCAAATCTTTAATAAATCTTCAAGTGTTTTTTTATCAAAGATGAAAAATTATGAAATTGTGTGTGTTTCTTGGGTGGTTCGAACAAAAGAAGGCAAAGAAGAAGAGAGAAAACTAAATTTTTAGTGTGTGTGTTATGAATAAGAAAATGGAAGCAACAAGATATAAATAATACAAAGTTTACTTCACACACTAAGTGTGTGTTGTATGTGTCATGTACAAAGACAAGGGAAGAGAGGGGACCAATTTGACCCTCCAATCAAATTCAAGTTAGAGCTAAACATGTGATCAAGGCTTGTCTTATTGATTTTGAATTCAAACTTGCTCACCAAGGTGCATGGGGTGTTTGTTTATACCGAAAAAGACAAACGGGAAGGGGGACCAACTAATTTTCTTCATTTTATTTTGCTAGTGTCTCCCACTTGATTTAATTTCCAAGCCTTGCATGCATAAGCATATGTTATAAGTAAACTACGATTTACGCAAGTAACGAAACGAATAATGGTATCACCAAAAATTATGAAATTTTAAATATTGCCATAAAATGTAAAAACGTGGCTATTGCCAAAATACTACAACTTTAGGCATCCCGGTTTGCTCCCGGAGACGATTCTCAGATAAAAGCGAGAATACTTCCCGGTTACACGCAAAAGCTAAACGAAACTTTAAAAATTCAAATTGCTAAACGAAAATGGCTAAATTATTGGACGGAAATTCTTGGGGTGTCACATTCTTTCTTCGTTAGAAGAGCTTTGTCCCCAAAGCTCATGATGTGGTATCTGCCACCGGTGCAGAATTCGGGAAAAGATGCGGGTACTTCTTTTGCATTTGGTCTTCACACTCCCAGGGAACTCAAGACCTCTCTTGTAGTTCTAGCGTACCTTAACGATTGGAATACGACTCTGCTTTAGACGCTTGACCTTCGGTCTATGATTTCGACAGGTTCTTCATCGAAGTGTAGTTTGTCGTCAACTTGGATTCTATCCATGGTTTAGCAAGGGGTTGTTATCCAGCCATGCATTTCTTTAATTTTGAGACGTGAAACATACTATGAACTCTACTCAACCTCTCCGGGAGTTCAAGACGATAGGCGATGGTTCCTACTTTGGAAATGATCTTAAAAGGTCCAATATAACGAGGGTTCAGCTTTCCTTGTTTGCCAAAACGTATCACTCCCTTTCCATGGACTACTTTCAACTTGACCTTATCTCTACTTGAACTTAAGAGGTTTTATCTTACGGTTCGGCGCATTGTCTATTGTACGGATCACGGGCGGTTAGATACGACTCTTGATTTGAACTATTTTCTCGATCGTCTCGTGGATAATCTTTGGGCCAGTGAGCTGACTATCTCCAACTTCAGCCCAGCAGATAGGTGATCGACACTTGCACCCATACAACGCCTTCAATGGAGCAGCCTTAATGCTAGTATGGTAACTGTTGTTATACGAAAATTCTACCAATGGTAAGTGTCTATCCCAACCTTTTCCAAAGTCGAGTACACAGGCACGTAACATGTCCTCCAACGTTTGAATGGTCCTCTCACTCTGACCATCGGTCTTTGGGTGGTAAGCGATACTAATATCCAATCGAGTACCTAATGCTTTATTTAGAGACTTCCAAAAATGTGAAGTAAATTTCCCATCACGATCGGAAATGATCGAAATTGGCACTCCGTGCTTTGAGACTACTTCCTTCAAGTATTGCCTCGTCAACTTCTCTAACGTGTCATCCTCTCGCATAGGCAAGAAATGTGTAGACTTAGTGAGACGATCAACGATTACCCAAATCGTATCCTGACCAGTTGTCGTCTTTGGCAATTTAGTTACAAAGTCCATTATTATATTCTCCCATTTCCATTGTGGGATCTCTGGTTGAACCAACAAACCAGACGGTTTCTGATACTCTATCTAAACCTTGGCACATGTTAAACACTTGCTGGCATAGGTGGCAATTTTTGCTTTCATGTTGGGCCACCAATACAGCTTCTTAAGGTCTTGGTACATCTTGTCTGATCCAGGATGGATGGAATAGTTTGACTTATGGGATTCATGCATAATTAAAGCTCTCAAATCTCCAAAACGCGGAATCCAACTTTGATTGTTCAAACATAATGTTCCGTCAGCACGAGGTTCTAGCTTGTTAATCATGCCATGCAAATCTTCGTTGATGAAGTTCTCTTCTTTTCTGGCTTCCGATTGAGCACTCAAAATCTGCTTAGAAAGGTCCAAAGTAATAGTCATAAATAAGGCTCGAACTCGTAGTGGCTTAATTCTCTCCTTTCGACTTAGGGCATCAGCCATCACGTTCGCCTTCCCTGGATGATATCGAATCTCACAATCGTAGTCGCTCAACAACTCTAACCACCGTCGTTGTCTCATGTTCAACTCTTTTTGATCGAGAATGTGTTGTAGACTCTTATGATCAGTGAACACAACGCACTTTGTACCATACAGATAGTGTCTCTACATCTTTAAGGCAAACACTAATGCACCAAGCTCTAGGTCGTGTGTAGTATAGTTCTTCTTATGAACCCTGAGTTGACGAGATGCATAAGTTATGACCTTCTCCTTTTGCATCAAAACTGCACCCAACCCTTTATGTGAAGCATCACAATATACCATGAAGTTCTCACTTCCCTCAGGTAAAGCTAAAATTGGCTCACTACACAGTTTCTGCTTCAACAACTGAAACACAGCTTCTGCCTTTTCTCCCCAATCAAATTTCACGCTTTTCTGAGTTAACTTCGTCATAGGCCTAGCGATCTTCGAAAAACCTTTGATAAATCGTCGGTAGTAACCGGCCAAGCCTAGAAACTGACAAATCTCAGTTGGTGTCTTGGGTGACGCCCAATCCTTGATAGACTCAATCTTAGCGGGATCAACGTGAATGCCTTCGCTATCAATCACATGACCAAGAAATTGTATCTTTGACAGCCAAAATTCACACTTTGAAAACTTGACGTACAATTTCTCCTCCTTCAACAACTTTAAAATCAACCTAAGGTGTCCTTCATGCTCCTTTCTGCTCTTGGAGTAAATCAAAATGTCGTCGATAAACACGATCACAAATCTATCCAGATACGGTTTGCACACCCTATTCATCACATCCATGAATACTACCGGTGCGTTAGTCAAACCAAACGACATTACTTGGAACTCGTAGTGACCATAGCGAGTCCTAAATGCGGTCTTAGGAATGTCTTCCTCTTGAACTCTGAGTTGGTGATAACCAGATCTCAGGTCGATCTTAGAGTAGACTCTTGATCCTTGCAATTGATCAAACAAATCGTCGATTCTCAGAAGTGGGTATCGGTTCTTCACATTAAGTTTGTTTAGTTCACGGTAGTCGATACACATCCGAAAAGAACCATCTTTCTTTTTGACAAATAAAATTGGTGCTCCCCAGGGTGAGAACTAGGTCTTATAAATCCTTTGTCAAAAAGTTCTTGCAACTGAGTGGATAACTCTTGCATTTTGGCTGGTGCTAATCAATATGGGGTTTGTGTGATAGGTGCAGCACCAGGGTCTAAGTTGATTTGAAATTCAACTTGTCAAGCAGGTGGTAATCCAAGCAGATCATATGGAAAGACCTCCGAAAATTCCCGTATGATCGGCACGTCCTCAAGTCGCTTCTCCTCCGACTTATCCTCAGCCTTCTTGGATGTAACTTGCGCTAGGTAGACCTGACATCCCTTCTGAATATACTTCTGGGTCCTCGTACATGATATGATGTTCAACTTACTTCCGTTGCCATAATCGTTACCTTAAATTATCAATACTTCGTCTCCATAAGGTATACAGACGACCTTCTCATCACAAACGATCAACGCGTGGTATTTCGCCAACCAATCCATACCGATGATGACGTCAAAACTACCAAGTTCTAAGGGCATTAGGTCTATGTCGAACAAATGACCTAATAATCCTAACGTGCAACCTCTAAGAACAACATTTGTTTTTGAGATTCTTCCATCGGCAAGTTCTACGGCATAACTAGTGTCTAAAGTGGATAGTGTAATATCAAGCAAAGTACTAAAGGTAGACAACACAAAACTTCTATCAGTGCCCGAATCGAATAACATGGAAGCATAACAGTTATTGAGAAGAAACGTACCCGTGACAACGTTAGAATCAAGGTTTGTTCCTCCTCTACCAATGGCGTAAGCCTTTGCTGTAGCCTCATTACCTCCAGGCTGCTTTCCAGTCTTGTTTCCAACTCTGTTTATTGTCTGGTTTCCACGGTTCTGATTCCTTAACTTAGGGCAATCCTTCCTAAAATGTCCCGGTCTTCCACACTCGTAACAAACAACACCTTGCTGATTTCCAACTGAAGCTCTCTGAGTGTTTGGGGTAATAGTCGCTGTACAATCCCTAGTCAGGTGTCCAACCTTCTTACAATTATTGCACTTCACTGTACATGGCCCTACATGGTGGTATTTGCACTTGTTGCAAAGTGGGTGAGGTCCAGTATACCCTCTCCTCTCATTGTTCCCAGTCGTGTAAGCTCTAACCACATTCTGCCCACTAATATTTTGCATCTTAAATGGCGATTGTTGTCCACGGTTATCCCTCGGGTTACTTTCCATCCTCCTCTTACTCTCAGCACTCCTTGCAGCATAACCCTGGACTTTCTTGTCCATCAATTGGTTAGCAATGCGTATAGCATCCTGGAGTCTGGCTGGATTTGCAGCAATCACATTCATTTGAATGTTGTCCGGTAAACCTCCAATAAACCTCTCCACTCTGTCTTCTTCATCAGGGACCATTCTAGTACACAACAAAATCAACTCCTGAAACCTTTGAGTGTACGCAGTCATGTCGTTTCCTTTCTCGATCAAATTCCACAATTTAGTCTCCACCTTCTGGATTTCATTCCTAGGACAATACATTTCTGTCATCAACTTCATCAGTTCAACCCAATTCATGGCATATGCAGCCTCAACACCAATTTTCCTCTTATGAGAGTTCCACCAGGTCAAAGCACTGTCCTGAAGTATGCATGTAGCATATTTCACTTGATACTTTGGTGGACAATTACTAATATTGAACACAGTCTCCATTTTCTCAAACCAGCGGGTCAATCCGACAACGCCTTCAGTTCCTGAGAAATTATGTGGCTTGCACTTCAAGAAGTCTTGGAAAGTGCACTCTCTAGCCACTGGCATGAAACCTCCATAGTTCATACCATGATTCCCATTTCTATTTCCATTTCCGTTTTCTCCATTCCCTCCATTTCTATTTCCTCTATTTCCATTTCCTCCGTTCTCGCCTTCTTGTTCATCCACATTCTCATTCAGGGGTTCAAGGGTCCTTGCGGCTTCACGAGCCTCCATCTCTTCAGCTACTCGGCGGGTAACCAATTCTTCAAACTCCTCATGAGTCATGGACGCTCCAGATCGGGTGTTAGGCATCTTCCTACAACATATCAACATAACACTCGATGAGATTTCTAGGTAATGCGAGATCACTAACGGTATTAAATAAAATTTACGGTTAATCACATAGAAAATACACGATCAAAATACATATTCACGGAAATCCCATAATGCATGACGCAAGAGCATAAGTAAATCAAATCATGACATCATATCATAGATAAATATCAATTTCATATCATCGAACATTAGTGATTACATCACAACGTTTCAAAATACAGAAAATACGAGTTCTAACACTACGGTCATCACTAAACGCTACTACTCAATGCTGCAATACTAACGAACATCTCTAAGGACGGTAGCCCATGTGCTTCCTAGCACACGCCTCAAGTCTGCCAACTCTCACTCGATCATAAAATCGAAGTCGTCGCATCTGCCTCAACTCTCTCTGCATACGTGACATGCCGCGCTGGAGTCGGTCAACTCTCTGACTCTCAACACTCATGGTGCCTCTAAGCCTCCTGTTATCCCTCTCCAACTCAGCAATCCTCTCAGTCAAAGCAATAACTGCCGACTCAACCCCAACAATCCTATGTCCCTGCTCTCTCTGAACTCCCTCAATAGCCTGTATACGATGGACTGGGATAGCCTGAGTGTGATCATGGAACCTCTGAACCAAATCTCCCAATGTCTCATACGTAGCCTCTACTGCTCCCTCCTAAGCAGGCTCAGGAATATCCTCTGGCATCACAGGATGCGTAACCCTCTCAACTCTGACCTCAACCGGGCCTCTCACACCCGTCTCTGTCTCATCTCGATCAACAGCCTCAACTACAACTCTAGCATCAATCCCTCTATCCCTAAGAGCATCTGCGTAAGCAATACACTCGTCAATCTCCGCCTGAATCTCTGGATCAATATCCTGCTCTAAGTGAGGCTCATCACTAACCCTGACAATAGCATCATCCCTCAAACTAATCTCTCTAGGATCAACCTCTACATCTGCCAGATAACCAGAATCCTTAACTCTCTTAGGCGATGGTATCAAATCAGCACGGACAGGA
Source organism: Tanacetum coccineum (assembly GCA_026074375.1). Taxonomy (NCBI): domain Eukaryota; kingdom Viridiplantae; phylum Streptophyta; class Magnoliopsida; order Asterales; family Asteraceae; genus Tanacetum; species Tanacetum coccineum. The sequence continues at coordinate 20,010 of BQNB010035654.1, forward strand.
GATAAAGCTCCGGATATAGGTGATAATGCAGGTACAGATGTCATAGGGGACCTACGTCTCTTGCGAGATGGCCCCGCAGAAGTACTCGGTAAATCAAGAGAAGAATGATCTGACAATGAGTGCCCCGATGAAGAATCAGATGAAGCATCTGAATGAAAATCTGATGATGCCTCAAATGATAAATCTAAAGAAGAATCTCGAGCTGAATCATCTGGAGAAAAATAATTTGATGAAGAATGATCAACAGGATGTCCTACAGCAAGCTACGAAACAAGAAACGGTCCAACCCTCTTCCTCGCAGTCATCATATGTATCGGCCTATTAGGATGGTAGCGGTACGGTCGACCATGAGGAATAGGTTGTCCAGGTGATAGAATCATAACCCGACGACGAGGTATGATAGGTGATCTCTAGGTAGAAGCGGTAATCTTAGTGAAAGGCGTACCATGGGTAGGTGATGGTGGTGTATCTGGTGTATCACTGTCTGTGGTGTCATCATCCGATGATAAAAATGGTGAGATAGCTGGTAATGGTGGTATATGGTCTGATGATGGATCCTCAGATGGATCAGACTCTGAATCAGATGCAAGTAAGTAATAAGGAGAAGCTGGTGTATAGTTTTAGGATGGTGGTATAGTAGATGCTATTAAAAGAGTCTCTGGGGTAACACTTGAGTGTTAAGTCTGATAGCAGGTGGAGTAATCACTGGTTTGGTGTCAGGCATAGTAGTAGGGATATGAACCAACAAGATCACCGTCCAGCAAGTGTCCCCACCTGTCCTCATGATGAATCTGAAGAACATCTAAGATAACTGAAATAGCCCTAACCACACAAAAAAGTTCCATAAAAATCATCTTTTATACAACCATGCATGATGCAAAAATATGAATGGGTGAATGGGTAACTAATGAATGCAAAATGAATGATGAATGAGTCATCGAGCACGACATGATAGAATGAAATAGAAATCTTAGAAATATTAAGAAATACTTATAATTGTTCTAATACATATATATTATTACGTAGTACTTATATTGTATACGTACAACGTAAGGTCACTTAACGCACATAATCAGTAGGGATCACAAACTGTTATAATCCAGACATAGTATATACTACCTGATATCTCTCTAACCGATGGCTCCTTGATACCAAACTGTCCACACCCTAGACGGGGCCTGGACGACACGTGTCCGTAAGTGCTTGACTTAATTGAGCATCTTCCATACAAAGCATAAAGAACGACCTCTAAGGGTACGTTTTGAAAATAAACACCGTTGCAAAGTTTTAAAATAATAATAATAAGTTTACATCGATTAAATTTAAAAGATTCAAAGTTAAAATGCGGAATCTTAAATAAATTCAACAACGGTATTTAAAGACATTGATAAATCTCTGGTAAACCGGTACATGCAAATAGACTTCACATAAGTCAATCAACAACATCCATGCTAAGCACCTGAGAAAAACATGCTTAAAACGGTCAACATAAAGTTGAGTGAATTCATAGGTTTAGTTCAAACGTTATTGTAGTGGACCACAAGATATCAACACGTATGCGACAGTTATAACAGATACATCTTCACATAAAAAGTATTTACGTTGCACTAAGTTCATGACACCAAAGCTAATTACGTTTATAGCATAGTATACTGCTAGGTTGAAACAAGCCCCCGAGGTAACTGACCAAGACTACCTTCTTAAGCTTCGACATGATATATATCCGTTTATTGGGAACCCCGTGGGTAGTGAGCGCTACTCAACAGATAGGGATAATTAGTCCCAATAGATCTATTTATAACACTCGCGCTCCCTCGATCGGTCCTCCAGTCAAGAGATTGACGGTTCATGATAAGTGGGGCAGTAGTGGTCTAAACGCTACTTATGCAACACGTAAACAAGGAAAATCTCACGCAAAGTACTTGTGTCCAGTTTTAAAAGCAAGCAATGTTTCTCACCCCAAGTTATAAAACATTTAGTCAAAACATAAAAGAGTGGGGCTAAGACTCACCTTATACGGGTAGTGGATCAAAAGGAATCAATCAAGTGAAAATGAATCTCACGGTTCTAGCGACAACCTATCATATAGTCGTCGTTTAAGAATGATGTACAACGAATAACGCTTAACGCAAGAACTGATCATCCGAGCACGAGTAGACACGGCGTATCCCTTTTTAAAACGTACTTTCGAAAGTTATAAGTTTTGACAAGTCTCGACGTTTTAAAACATCTTTAAAAATATTTCGTCTTTTAGTGTATTTTGTCTTTTAGTGTATTTCGTCTTTTAGTGTATTTTGTCTTTTAGTGTATTTTGTCTTTTAGTGTCTTTCGTCTTTTAGTGTATTTCGTCTTTTAGTGTATTTCGTCTCTTAGTGTAGTTCGTCTTTTAGTGTATTTCGTCTCTTAGTGTATTTCGTCTTTTAGTGTATTTCGTCTTTTAGTGTCCCGACACATCAACGTTGACTCAATAACTAAAAATTTTGACCTAAACTCGACACTTACGTTTTTGCTACAATTTACATAAAGTTTTTGATAATAAAAGTATATTTTAGACGTTTTTATAAAGCTTACGAAATTTCGCATGACCTTTCTAAAAATATCGACTTCCATTTTTATCACCTCGACTCTGAAAATATCCGTTTATTTTACAAAGTACATCTTTTTTATTGGACTCGAAACGTATATCCGATCTATTTTCGACAACACCTCAAATATCGCAACAAATCCGTTCTAAACCTAAACCTCTTCGACATTTAACTTACGCTTACAACAAATCCAACATCTACTTAATTTCTTCGCCAACGATATTTAACTCAACATACGATAAATCTTAAATAGTCGATATAGCCGTAAATCTAGCAATATATATATTAACATAGTCACAATGAACTTTTAAATGCAAAAGTACAACTACTTTTTATTTTCTTCCATTTATAAACAAAAAATTAAATTTGAGACTTTGTAGTATTATAGAAAAACTAGATAGATGGTTTTTCACAACGATCCGACTTGATACACCTTGTTTTCGGATGACATACGAAATGCAAAAGTACAACTTATTTTATGACAAGTAAAGAGACTATACCAAAGAAACACGACAAAGGTGGATAGAAATCAAAACAACCCGAAACGTTGTTTACAAAGTACCCGATAACTAACAATAAACACGAACAATATATCTTCGGGTGGATGATCAAAGATTAAAAACAAATGGGTTTGTGTGTGCTTGGTGTTTCGGCAAAAAGACGAAAAAAAAGAAAAGAGAAGTAAAGTTTATGTGTGTGTGAGGAATGGTTACAAGAAATGAGAAGATATGATGTATATAGACAAGAGTTTCACACACAAAAGTGTGTTGGTGTGTGTGTAGTCACGACAAGGAGACAAACCACAAGGGGGACCAAAATGATCTACAAATCACATTTCACCTAGTACTAGTCCATTCCATTTTTCAAGCAACCATGTCTAAGCAAATGATTCAAATTTGAATCCTATGCATATGCATATATGCATGTCCGGTTATGTATAGGCCAAAGGGGGGACCAAAAATATTTTTCCCACTTTCTAGGATCACTAGTGCTCTTTTGTGAATTAATTTCCAAGGTATAGCATGCACATGCATATGTATAGATTAAAAACGCGTATCACGTAAACAACGAATCGGGTAACGGCATCACAAAAAATACAAAATTTAAACGATTGCTTTAAAACGTAAAAACGTGCCTATTGCCAAAATACTACAAAGTTTGGTGTCCTGGTTCGCTACCGGAGACGATTCTCAGATAATAACGAAACAACTTCCCAGTTAAACAGTAAAGCTAAACGAAACTTTTAAAAATTTAAATTATTACACGGAAATGGCTAACTTACTAAACGGAAGAATCCTCGGGATTGTCACATTCTTCCCCTTTAAAGAAGCTTTGTTCCTCAAAGCAAGGACGCAACCTCTGTACGGGTGCAGAGTTGGTGAAAATGGGGCGTTATTTCTTTTGCATTTGGTTTTTCGCGCTCCCGGTGAACTCAATACCTCTCTTTGGAGTTCCCACGTACCATGACAATCGAATACGACTCTTCTCCAGACGCTTGACCACACGGTTTTATAATCTCGACAGGTTTTCTTCAATGAAATTTAATTTGTCGTCCTCTTAGGATTTCATTCCACACGGTATACAAGCGGTTCATCACCATGCATTCTTCAATTTCGAGACGTGATAACGTACTAATGAGACTCTACTCAACTACTCTCGAAGTTCTAGACATAAGCACCGTTCCTACTTTGTCAATGATCTTAAAAGGTCCAATAAATGAGGTTTACAGCTTTCCCCCTTTGGCGCAAAACGTATACACTCCCTTTCCAAGGAGACACTTTCAAGCAAGACCTTAGCTCCTACTTGAAACTCAAAGAGGTTTTTCGTCTTACATCGGCATAGCTCTTTGACGATCACCGGGCGGCTTGTGATATGACCACTTGTTTAACTATTCTCTCGATGTCTCGTGATGATCTCGGGGCCATGAGCTGACTGTCCCCAACTTCACCTAAAAGCAGATGGGTGATCGACACTTGCGCCCATACAATGCCCGCAAACTAGCAGCCTTAATGGCTGGTAAGGTAACTGTTGTTATACGGAAAGATCTACCAATGGTAAGTGTCAAACCAACCTTTTCCAAGTCGAGTACACAGGCACGTAACATATCTCTAACGTCGAATGTTCTCTCACTCCTACCATCGTCCTCCTGATGTAGGCTGTACGCATATCATCGATACCGAATCCTTTATGTAGAGACTTCCAAAAATGGTGAAATAAATTTTCCATCGCGATCAGTAGATGATCAAAACCGGTAACTCAGTCTTTGAGACTACTTCATTAAGTATTGTCTCTCAATTTTTCTAACGTCCCATCTTTCTCTCATTAGCAAGAAAAGAGCTGATTTAGTGAGACGTCAACGATTGCCCAAATCGTGTCTTGCCCAGCCCGCTTGTCCTCGGCAATTAGTCACTAAGTCATTGTTTATTTCTCTCATTTCCATTGTGGGATCTCTAGATTGAACCAACAAACCAGATGGGTTTTCTGTATCATCTTACCTAGCACATGTTAAACACTTGCTGACTAAGTGGTAATCTCTGCTTTCATGTTAGGCCACAATATAACTTCTCAAGTCCTATACATCTTTAACCCGATCCAGGTGGATGAAATACTGCGACTTATGCGACTCATGCATAATCAAGGCCTCAAAATCACCCAAGACACGGAATCCAACTTCGATGTTAAGCATAGCGTTCCGTCCGCGCGAGGTTTCTAACTTGTTAATCATGCCACGCAAATCTTCTTGATAAGTTCTCTTTCTTTCTGCTTCCGATTGAGCACTCAAAATCTGTTTTAAGAAGGTTAAACCTGTAGTCATAAACCAAGGGGGGCACGAACATCGAAGCGCGTGCTTTCTTTCCTTTCGTACTCAGGTCATCAGCCACCACGTTTTGCCTTTCCTGGATGGATATCGGATCTCACATCGTAGTCGCTCAACAATTTTAACCCAACACTTTGCCTCATATTCAGCTCTTCTGTCGAGAAATGTGTTGCAAACTCTTATGATCATTGTGAAGGGTGACACACTGCACTTGGTACCATACAGATAATGTCTCCACATTTTCAGGGCAAACACTACTGCACCAAGCTCTAGGTCGTGTGTGGTATAGTTCTTCTCGTGAACCTTGAGTTGGCGGGATACGTAAGCTATGACATTCTCTCTTTGCATCAAAACCGCGCCCAAGCCTATTATGCGAAGCATCACAATATACCAACGAAGTTCTCATTCCCTCTTGAACATCAAAATCGGCGCCTACACAACTTTTGCTCTCAACAACTGGAATGCACTTCTGCCTTTTCTCCCCATTCAAAACTTCACACTTTTCTAAGTCAACTTGTCATCGTCTACATTTTTGAGAAAAGCCTATCGATGAATCGTCGTATAACCGCTAACCTAAGAATTGACGAATCTCGGTGTGTCTTGTGACCCCAATCTTTTAATTGCCTCAGATCTTTGGCAGTATCCAACGTGAAAGTGCCTCACTATCAATCAACGTGACAAAGAAATGTATCTTCGAAACAGCCCAACTCACAACTTTGAGAACTTGCGTACAAATTCTTCCCGTTTTTCAATAAATTCAAGATCACTTCATGAGTCCTTCATGCTCTTTTATGCTTTTGGAGTAGATCAAAATATCATCGATGAATACAATCACGAATCTATCCGGATATGGTTTGCACACCCTATTCATCAAGTCTATGAAAACTGCCAGAGCGTTATTCAAACCAACGCCATTACTTGGAACTTGAGTGACCATAGCTGGTCACATGCTGTCTTAGAAATGCTTCCTCCGAACTCGAGTTGATGATAACCAGATCTCAGGTCGATCTTAGAGTAGACTCTTGACCCTTGCAATTGATCAAACAAATCGTCGATTCTCAGAAGTGGGTATCGGTTCTTCATAGTAAGCTTGTATCATGTTCACGATAGATCCGATTAGACCATCCGAAAAGAACCATCTTTCTTCTGAAAAACAAAACGTGCTCCCCAAGGTGAGAACTCGGCCTAATAAATCCTCTGTCGGAAAGTTCTTGCAACTGGTAACAACTCTTTGGCATATCGGCTGGTACTAATCGATACCGAGCCGTGCTAGCAATGCAGCAGCCAGGGACATAAGTCGATTGACATTCACTTGTCTAGCAGCGGGTAATTCCAGGCAAATCTTCTGGAAAAACTTCGGAATTCTGTACGATTGACACATCCTCAAGTCCTTCTCCTCTGAATATCCTCAGCTTTCATTGATAACTTGACAACAGATAAACTTGCATCCTTTCTCGATATAACTTTTTTGTCTTCGAGTGCACGAAATGAATTTAACTTACTTTTCGTTGTCACAATTATCACCTCGATTATCCCACACCTCATTGCCATAAGGAATAACGAACAACCTACTCGTCACAACCGATCAACGCCAGGTAAGTTCGCCAACCCAATCCATACCAAATATGACGTCAAAACTACCAAGCTCATCGGCATTAGGATCTATCGAACTGAGACAATAATCCCCTAACGTGCAAACCTCTAAGGAAACATATTTTGTTCTGAAATTCTTCCATCGACAAGTTCTACAGCATAACTAGTGTCTAAAGTGGTTGTGTAACATCAAGCAAAGTGCTAAAGGTAGTCGACACAAAACTTCTATCGGCACCCGAATCGAACAACATAGAAGCATAACAGTTATTGAGAAGAAACGTACCCGTGACAACGTTGGAATCAGGGTTTGTTCCTCCTCCACCAATGGTGTAAGCTCTCACTTAATTTTCATACGATCCCATCTGTGTTTCCAGCTTGTTTTCATTTTCTTTTCTTGTCTGGTTCGCACGTTATGGTTCCTCAACCTTAGGACAATCTTCACTGAAATGTCCTGTCTTCCACGACTCATAACAAATAATACTCTGCTGATTTCCAATTGGAGCCCTCTGAGTGTTTGGAACAATAGCAGTCCTACAATCCCTAGTCTGATGTCCAATCTTCTTACAGTTTCCACACCTCATAGTATACAACCCTTCATGGTGCATCCAGCACTTATTGCAGTAGGGTAGTGGCCCAGCATACCCCTTTCTTATCATTTGTTCCAATACCGTAATAAGCTCTGGCCACATTCTGTCCCACTAGTATTTTGGCCTCTTTAACGGTCGGTTTAGCTGTCACACAGGTTATCCCCTTAGTTACGGGCCATCCTCCTCCTCGTATTCTCAGCACTCCTTGCAGCATAACCCTGAACCTTCTTGATCCATAATTGGTAGCCGTGCGTAATAGCATCATGTGGTCTGGTTGGATTTCAGCATAACATCCCTAGAATGTTGTCTTCGGTACACCTTTCCAAAAAACCTTTCCACTCAACTCTTCATCCAGGGACCATTCTAGTACACACAACAAAATCAAACTTCCTAAACCTTTGAGTTGTAAGCAGTCCAAGTTCGTTTTCCTTCACGGGCAACTCTACAATTCAGTCTCCATCTTCTGGATTTCATTCCTTGGACAGTACACTTCTGTCATCAACTTCATTAGTTCAACCCAATTCATGGCATATGCCGCCTCAACACCAATGGTTCTCTTATGAGAGTTCCACCAGGTCAAAGCACTGTCTTGCAGTGTGCATGTAGCATATTTCACTTGATACTTCGGTGGAAAATTACTGATATTGAACACAGTCTCCATCTTCTCGAACCAGCGGGTCAATCCGACAATGCCTTCAATACCTGAGAAATTATGTGGCTTGCACTTCAAGAAGTCTTGGAAAGTGCACTCTCGAGCCACCGGCATGAAACCTCCATAATTCATGCCATGATTCCCATTTCTATTTCCATTTCCTCCATTTCCTCCATTTCCATTTCCTCCATTTCCTCCATTTCCATTTCCTCCGTTCTCGCCTTCTAGTTCATCCCCATTCTCATTCAGGGGTTCAAGGGTCCTGGCGGCTTCACGAGCCTCCATCTCTTCAGCTACTCGGCGAGTAACCAATTCTTCAAACTCCTCACGAGTCATGGACGCTCCAGATCGGGTGCTAGGCATCTTCCTACAACATATCAACATAACACTCGATGAGATTTCTAGGTAATGCGAGATCACTAACGGTATTAAATAAAATTTACGGTTAATCACATAGAAAATACACGATCAAAATACATATTCACGGAAATCCCATAATGCATGACGCAAGAGCATAAGTAAATCAAATCATGACATCATATCATAGATAAATACCAATTTCATATCATCGAACATTAATGATTACATCACAACGTTTCAAAATACAGAAAATACGAGTTCTAACACTACGGTCATCACTAAACGCTACTACTAAATGCTGCAATACTAACGAACATCTCTAAGAACGGTAGCCCATGTGCTTCTTAGCACACGCCTCAAGTCTGCCAACTCTCACTCGATCATAAAATCGAAGTCGTCGCATCTGCCTCAACTCTCTCTGCATACGTGACATGCCGCGCTGGAGTCGGTCAACTCTCTGACTCTCAACACTCATGGTGCCTCTAAGCCTCATGTTATCCCTCTCCAACTCAGCAATCCTCTCAGTCAAAGCAATAACTGCTGACTCAACCCCAACAATCCTGTGTCCCTGCTCTCTCTGAACTCCCTCAATAGCCTGTATACGATGGACTGGGATAGCCTGAGTGTGATCATGGAACCTCTGAACCAAATCTCCCAATGTCTCATACGTAGCCTCTACTGCTCCCTCCTGAGCAGGCTCAGGAATATCCTCTGGCATCACGGGATGCGTAACCCTCTCAACTCTGACCTCAACCGGGCCTCTCACACCCGTCTCTGTCTCATCTCGATCAATAGCCTCAACTACAACTCTAGCATCAATCCCTCTATCCCTAAGAGCATCTGCGTAAGCAATACACTCGTCAATCTCTGCCTGAATCTCTGGATCAGTATCCTGCTCTAAATGAGGCTCATCACTAACCCTGACAATAGCATCATCCCTCAAACTAATCTCTCTAGGATCAACCTCTACATCTGCCAGATAACCAGAATCCTTAACTCTCTTATCGATGGTTCAAATCAGCCCCCCCCCCCCCCCCAGCATGGACTGAGATAAAGCTCTGGATACAAGTGGTAATGCAGGTACAGATGTCATAGGGGACCTACGTCTCTTGCGAGATGGCCCCGCAGAAGTACCCGGTAAATCTGGTGAAGAATGGATCTGACAATGGGTGTCCTCGAGAAGATCAGATGAACCTCCAAGGAAAACTGATGATTCCTCTGATGACGAATCTGGAGAAGAATAATCGGCAGAATGTCTCAGAAAAAAAAAAAAAAAAAAAAGAAGGAGGGGGGGGGGGATACAGCAGGATAATGATGGTTAACGGTCCAACCCTCTTCCTTGCAGTCATCATGTGTACCAGCCCATTAAGATGGTAGCGGTACGGTAGGACCCATGAGGAATAGGCTATCTAGGTGATAGAATCATAACCCGACGACGAGGTATGATAGGTGATCTCTGGGTAAAGCGGTAATCTCAGTAAAAGGCAATACCCTGGGTAGGTGATGGTGGTGTATCTGGTGTATCACTGTCTGTGGTGTCATCATCCGATGATAAAAATGGTGAGATAGCTAGTAATGGTGGTATGTGGTCTGATGATGGATCCTTAGATGGATCAGACTCTGAATCAGATGCAGGTGAGTAATCAGGAGAAGCTGGTGTATAGTCAGGGATGGTGGTATAGGTAAGGTCGATGATAGGGATGTTTGTCTCCGTGTAATGTGTCTCTGTGGGTATCACTGGTGTGTTAGTCTGAGTAGCGGGTGGAGTAATCACTGGTGTGGTGTCAGGAATAGTAGTAGGGATAGTACCGAACAAGATCACTCATCCAGCAGGTGTCCCCACGCTATCCTTTGATGAATCCGAAAAAATCGAGATAACTGAAATAGCCATAACCTGCACAAGCAAAGTTCATATAAATCATCTTTATATCAACCATGCATGATGCAAAAATATGAATGGGTGAATGGGTAACTGGATGAATGCTAAATGAATGAATGAATGAGTCATCGAGCACGTCATGATAGGATAAAATAAGAATATACTTAGAAATATTAGCTATACTTAGTATTTAATACGTATATATTATCTATGTAGTACTTAGTTATGTATACGTACTATGTAAGGTCACGTAAGGCACATAATCACGTAGGATCACATACTGGTTATAGTCCAGACCTAGTTTATACTACCTGGTTCTCTATAACCTTGGCTCTTGATACCAAACTGTCACACCCCCAAACGGGCCCTAGACGGAATACGTGTCCGGAGGCGTGACGCTCCTGGATATCTCAAGTACAAAGCATAAAGAACGACCTCTAAGGGTACGTTTTGAAAATAAACACCGTTGCGTAAATTTAAAATAATAATAAGTTTTACATCGATCAAATTAAAAGGATTTAAAAGACAATACGCGGAAGCTTAAATGAGTTCAACAACGGTATTTAAAGACATAGATAAATCTCTGGTAAACCGGTACAGGCAAATAGACTTCACATAAGTCAAGCAACGACATCCATGCTAAGCACCTGAGAAAAACATGCTTAAAACGTCAACATAAAGTTGGTGAATTCATAGGTTTAGTTCAAACGTTGTTATAGTGGACCACAAGATTTCAAAACGTATGTGACAGTAGTATAAAAGATTACAACTTCACAATAAGAGGTATTTACGTTTGTACTAAGCTCATGACACGAGGATAATTCTGAATGTAACATATTGCATCAAATTGATTGCCTTGCCCTTCCAGGTGTCCGACCTAATAAGACAACCTAACTAGATTCGAATGGAACCTTATATCCGTTGTCATGGACAACTCGAACTAGTGAGCGCTACTCACCCGGATAGGGATAATTACTCCCAATAGATCTATTTATTCACTCGCGCTCCCTCAACCGGTCCTCCGGTCAAGAAATTAACAGTTCATGATAGTTCGGGCAAATAGTGGTCTAAACGCTACTTAGGCAACACGTAAACAGGGAAAACTCACGTATAGTACTTGTGTCTAGTTTTAAAAACAAGCAATGTTTCTCACCCCAAGTTATAAAACATTTATTCAAAACGAGTAAAAGAGTGGGGCTATGAACTCACCTTATACGGGTAGTGGATCAAAAGGAATCCGATCAAGTGAAATGACTCTCAGGGTTCTGAGCGAAACATATCATATACGTCGTTCCGTTTAAGGATGATGTACAACGAATAACGCTTAACGCAAGAACTGATCATCCGAGCACGAGTAGACACGGCGTATCCCTTTTTAAAACGTACTTTCGAAAGTTATAAGTTTTGACAAGTCTCGACGTTTTGAAACATCTTCGAAAATATTTTGTCTTTTAGTGTATTTTGTCTTTTAGTGTATTTCGTCTTTTAGTGTATTTCGTCTTTTAGTGTATTTCGTCTTTTAGTGTATTTCGTCTTTTAGTGTATTTCGTCTGTTTAGTGTTCGAACACATCATGTGAATCAATCGACCACAAAAAATATGCTTGACCTTAAACTCGAACTTAATGTTTTTCTACATTTTTTTCATAAGTTTGATAATATAAGTATTTTTCAAGGCCTTTTATAAAGTTTATGAAATTTCGGCATGACCTTTCTAAAAATATCAACTTTCCATTTTTATCAACCTCGACACGTGAAAACATCCGTTTTATAAAAGTACATCTTTTATTGACTCGAAAGAATATCCGATCTATTTTCGACAACACCTCAAATATCGCAACAAATCCGTTATAATACTAAATCTCTTTCGACATTCATTTTACGCTTAACCACACAAATCCAACATCTAACTTAATTTCTTCGCCAACATGTTTAAACTTAATTACGGATATAAATCTTAATTAAACAATTTAGCCGTAGTAGTGATAACAATATATATCAAAATAGTCACAACGAACTTTTATGCACAAAAGTACAACTACTTTTTATGTTCTTCCATTTATAAACAAAAAGATTAAACTTAGAGACTTGTAGTTTTATAGAAAAATAAGTAATGATTTTCACAACGATCCGCTTTGTACACCTTGTTCGGGAATGTTCATAACGAAATGCAAAAAGTACAACTTATTTTATGAAAAAGTAGGGATGACTTCAAAGAAACACGACGAAAAGATGATTAGAAATCAAAAAACAACTCAACCTTGTGTTAATCTAAAATACAGGATGATATTCCCCCCCCCCCCCCCCACACCCAAAAATAACAATCAACTCGAACAATATATCTTCAAATGGTTGATCAAAAATTAAAAACAATAGATTTGTGTGGGTGTTTGTTGGCGTCCGAACTCAAGAAAGAAGGAAAAAGAGTGAACAAAGTGTGTGTATTTTCTACTGAGAGAAATAGTTTAAGAGTGAATGATAAATAATGAGATTTGGTGGTTATATATTGGCATGAGATGGGATGCACCTAGACTTGGTGCCTTGCTTTGTTCAGCCAAGTACAAGGGAGAAAGGAGGACCGAAATGATCCGCGAATGAGAGCATAGAAGGACCTTGTACAAGCCATTTTTTAGGAGGTTTGTTTAACTTGTATCAATTTTCAAAAAAAATGGAATCCTAAGCTAAGAGTGTGTGTGTGACCGGTTATATCAAGGCCAAAGGGGGACCAAAATGGTCTCAACTATTTTAGGGAACTAGTGCTCATTTTGAATTTATTTCCAAGGTCTAGCATGCACATGCATATGTATAGATTAAAACGCGTAGCACGTAAATAACGAATCGAGTAACGGTATCACGGAAAATTATGAAATTTTAAACATTGCCTTAAAACATAAAAACGCGGCTATTGCCAAATTCTACAAAGTTGTTGCCCCCGGTTCGCTCCCGGTGATGATTCTCAGATAATAACGGAACAACTTCCCGGTTAAACGGTAAAGCTAAACGAAACTTTTTAAAAATTCAAATTTCTAAACGGAAACGGCTATTTTATTAAACGGAAATTCTCAGGTTGTCACATTCTTTCCCCGTTAAAGAAGCTTTGTCCTCAAAGTCTATAGGACGAACCTCTTGCAGCGGGTTGCAGGAGTTGGTGAAAAGGGAATATGTTGATTATAGTTACGTGCGGGTATTTCTTTTGCATTTGGTCTTCACGTTCCCAGGTGAACTCAGGACCTCTCCTGGAGTTCTAGCACACTTTGACAATAGGAATACGACTTTGCTTCAGACGCTTGACCTCACGGTCCATGGCCTCGGCAGGTTCTTTGATGAAATTCAATTTGTCGTCAACTTGGATCTCATCCAATGGTATAGCAAGCGGTTCATCAGCCATGCATTTCTTCAACTTCGAGACGTGAAACATACTATGAACTCTACTCAACTTCTCTGGGAGTTTTAGACGATAGGCAACGGTTCCTACTTTGACAATGATCTTAAAAGGTCCAATATAACGAGGGTTTAACTTTCCTCGTTTGCCAAAACGTATCACTCCTTTCCAAGGAGATACTTTCAACAAGACCTTATCTCCTACTTGAAACTCAAGAGGTTTTCATCTTACGTCGGCATAACTCTTTTTACGATCACGGGCGGCTTAGATATGGCTCTTGATTTGAACGATCTTCTCGGTTGTCTCGTGAATGATCTTTGGGCCAGTGAGCTGACTATCTCCAACTTCAGCCCAGCAGATAGGTGATCGACACTTGCGCCCATACAACGCCTCAAACGGAGCAGCCTTAATGCTGGTATGGTAACTATTGTTATATGAAAATTCTACCAATGGTAAGTGTCTATCCTAACCTTTTCCAAAGTCTAGTACACAGGCACGTAACATGTCCTCCAATGTTTGAATGGTTCTCCCACTTTGGCCATCGGTTTCTCTGTAGGTATGATGTCTCTTATACAACGAGTACTATGCTTTTAAGGGACTTATAAAATGTGACGTAAATTTTCACATCCGATCAAGAGATGATCGAAACTGGCACCTTCCATGAATTTGAGACTACTTCCTTAAAGTAATGTATCTGTCAATTCTTCTAAACGTGTTCATCTTCTCGCATAGGCAAGAAATGAGCATACTTAGTGAGACGATCAACGATTACCCAAATCGTGTCTTGACCCGTTGCCGTCTTTGGAAACTTAGTCACAAAGTCTATTGTTATATTCTCTCATTTCCATTGTGGGATCTCTGGTTGAACCAACAAACCCGATGGTTTCTGATATTTTATCTTAACCTTAGCACATGTTAAGCACTTGTTGACATAAGTGGCAATTTCTGCCTTCATGTTGGGCTACCAATACAGCTTCTTAAGGTCTTGGTACATCTTGTCCGATCCAGGATGAATGGAATACTTTGACTTATGCGACTCATGCATAATCAAGGCCCTCAACTCTCCGAAACACGGAATCCAACTTCGTTTGTTCAAACATAACGTTCCATCACCACGAGGTTCTAATTTGTTGATCATGCCATGCAGATCTTTGTTGATGAAGTTTTCTCTTACTTTTTGCTTCGATTGAGCACTCAAAATCTGCTTAGGTAGGTTTAACCCTATAGTCATACTAAGGATCGAACTCGTAGCGGTTATTCTTTCCTTTTGACTCAGGGCAATCAGCACCACGTTTAGCCTTTCCTGGATGATATCGAATCTCACAGTCGTAGTCGATCAACAACTCTAACCAACGTTGTTGTCTCATATTCAGCTCCTTCTGATCGAGAATGTGTTGCAAACTAATGATGTTCAGGTAAAACATACGCATTTGTACTGTACATGTAGTATATCAACATCTTCAAGGCAACTCTACTGCTCCAAGCTTTAGGTCGTTCTTGTGTGGTATAGTTCTTCTCGTAATCTTAAGTGGCGGGATGCGTATGGCTTATGGACCTTCTCCTCGCTACATCAAAACCGTGCCCAACCCTTTATGTGAGGCATCGCAATATACCACGAAGTTCTCACTTCCCGCAGGTAAAGCCAAAATCGGTGCACTATACAATTTCTGCTTCAACAACTGAAATGCAGCCTCTGCCTTTTCTCCCCAATCAAACTTCACACTTTTCTTAGTCAGTTTCGTCATAGGTCTAGCGATTTTTGAAAAACCCTCGATAAATCATCGGTAGTAACCAGCCAAACCTAAAAATTGACGGATGTCGGTTGGTGTCTTGGGTGACGCCCAATCCTTGATTGCCTCAATATTCGCGGGATCAACGTGAATGCCTTCACTATCAATCACGTGACCAAGAAATTATACATTCGACAACCAAAACTCACACTTTGAGAACTTAGCGTACAATTCCTCCTCCTTCAATAACTTTAAAATCAACTTAAGGTGTCCTTCGTGCTCCTTTATGCTCTTAGAGTAGATCAAAATATCATCGATAAACACAATCACGAATCTATCCAGATACGGTTTGCACACCAGATTCATCAAATCCATGAATACTGCCGGTGAGTTAGTCAAGCCAAACGGCATTACTTGGAACTCGTAATGTCCATAGCGAGTCCTAAATACTGTCTTTGGAATGTCTTCCTCACAAACTATGAGTTGGTGATAACTAGACCTCAAGTCGATCTTAGAGTAGACTCTTGATCATTGCAATTGATCAAACAAATCGTCGATTCTCGAAAGTGGGTATCGATTCTTCACAGTAAGCTTGTTTAGTTCATGGTAGTCGATACACATCTGAAAAGAACCATCTTTCTTCTTGACAAACAAAACTGATGCTCCCCAAGGTGAGGAACTCGGCCTTATAAATCATCTGTCAGAAAGTTCTTGCAACTGAGTAGACAACTCTTGCATTTCGGCTGGTGCTAATCGATACGGGGCTCGTGCTACAGGTGCAGCATCAGGGACTAAGTCGATTCGAAATTCAACTTGTCGAGCAGGCGATAGCCCATGTAAGTCTTCCGGAAATTCCTGTACGATTGGCACATCCTCAAGTTGCTTCTCCTCCGGCTTATCATCAGCCTTCTTGGATGTAACATGCGCTAGGTAGACTTGACATCCCTTCTCAATATACTTCTGGGTCCTCGTACACGATATGATGTTCAGCTTACTTCCGCTGTAGCAATTATCACCTCGGATTATCAACACCTCATCTCCATAAGGAATACAGATGACCTTCTCGTCATAAGCGATCAACGTGTGGTACTTCGCCAACCAATCCATACCGGTGATGACGTCGAAACTACCAAGTTCTACGGACATTGGATCTATGTCGAACGGATGACCTAATAATCCTAACATGCAACCTCTAAAAACGATATTTGTTTCTGAAATTCTTCCATCGGCAAGTTCTACGGCATAACTAGTGTCTAAAGTGAATTGTGATCCCCAGCGTGAACCCCTCAAGACAAACAATAAAGGTAGACGACGCAAACTTCTTATCCGGCGCCTCCGAATTCAATATAACATGCGTGTGCATAGTTGTTATGACGAAGATACGTTACCGTGACAACATTGGAATCAGGGTTTGTTCCTCCTCCACCAATGGCGTAGGCCTTTGCTATAACTCCGTTACCTCCAGTCTGGTTTCCAGTCTTGTTTCTTGCTTGGTTTCCACGGTTCTGACTCCTCAACTTAGGATAATCCTTCCTGAAATGTCTCGGTCACCTACACTCATAACAACCAATACCCTACTGATTTCCAACTGTGGCTCCCTGAGTGTTTGGGGTAACAGTAACCCTACAATCCCTAGTCAGGTGCCCAACCTTCTTACAGTTTCCACACCTTATAGTATACAACCCTTCATGGTGTAACCTGCACTTGTTGTAGTAGGGGAGAAACCCAACATACCCCTTTCTTTCATTGTTCCCAGCCGTGTAAGCTCTGGCCACATTCTGCCCACTAATATTTTGTTTCTTGAATGGCGGTTGTTGACCACGGTTATCCTTTGGGTTACTTTTCATCCTTCTCTTATTCGCTGCGCTCCTTGCAGCATAACCCGGGAGCTTCTTGTCCATCAATTGGTTAGCAATGCGTACGGCATCTTGGAGTCTAACGGATTCGCAGCAATCACATTTCCCTGAATGTTGTCCGGTAATCCTCCAATAAACCTCTCCACTCTGTCCTCTTCATCAGGGACCATTCTAGTACACAACAAAATCAACTCCTGAAACCTTTGAGTGTAAGCAGTCAAGTCATTTCCTTTCACGGTCAGATTCCATAATTTAGTCTCCATCTTTTGGATTTCATTCCTCGGGCAGTACACTTCTGTCATCAACCTCATAAATCTAGCCCAGTTCATGGCATATGCAGCATCAGCACCAATTGTTCTCTTATGAGAGTTACACCAAGTCATAAGCATGTCCTGCAGTGTGCATGTAGCATATTTCACTTGGTACTTCGATGGACAATTACTAATATTGAACACGGTCTCTATTTTCTCGAACCAGCAGGTCAATCCGACAACGCTTTCAGTTCCTGAGAAATTATGTGGCTTTCACTTCAAGAAGTCTTGGAAAGTGCACTCTCTAGCCACTGGTATGAAACCTCCATAGTTCATACCATGATTTCCATTTCTATTTCCATTTCTGTTTTCTTCATTCCCTCCATTTCTATTTCTTCCATTTCCTCCATTTCTATTTCCTCCGTTCTCGCCTTCTTGTTCATCCCCATTCTCATTCAGGGGTTCAAGGGTCCTCGCGGCTTCACGAGCCTCCATCTCTTCAGCTACTCGGCGGAGTAAACATTCTTTCAACTCCTCATGAGTCTTGGAGCTCCAGATCGGGTGCAGGCATCTTCCTACAACATTATCTACATAAACACTTCGTATGAGATTTATTAGGTGATGCGAGATCACTTAACGGTATTAAATAAAAACTTACGGTTAATCACATAGAAAAATACCGATCGAAATATATTCACGAAATCTCCATAATGCATGACGCCAAAGAGCATAAAGTCAATCAATTCATGGACATCATATCATAGATTAATACAATTTCATATCATCGATCATTAGTGATTACTCACATTAGTTTCAAATACAGAAATACGAGTTTCTAAGCAATACGGTCGCTTACTAGATGCTAATGATCGTATAACACTAATGAACACATCTAAGGACGATAGCCCATGTGCTTCCTAGCACACGCCTTAAGTCTGCCAACTCTCACTCGATCATAAAATTGAAGTCGTCGTATCTGTCTCAACTCTCTCTGCATACGTGACATGCCGCCCTGGAGACAGATCAACTCTTGACTCTCAACATCGCGGGTGCCATGAGCCTCTTGTTATCCCTCTTCCTACTCAGCAATCCTCTCAGTCAAAGAGTGACTGCCGACTCAACCCCAATAATCCTATGTCCCTGCTTCCTTTGGACTTCCTCAATGACCTGTATACGATGGACTAGAATAGCCTCTGTGTGATCATGGAACCTCTAAACCAAAGCTCCCAATGTCTCATACGTAACCTCAACCGCTCCCTCTTGAGCAGGCTTATGAATATCTTCTGGCATCACATGATGCGTAACCCTCTCACTCTGACCTAACCGGGCCCCTCGCACCTGTTCTCACTCTCCTTTCGTGTCACAGCCTCCACTATAACTCTAGTATTAATCCCTCTATCCCTAAGAGCATCCACGTAAGCGAAACACTCATCAATCTCTGCCTGAATCTTTGGATCACTATCCTGCTCTAAATGAGGCTCCTCATTACCCCTGACAATAATATCATCCCTTAAACTAGTCTCTATAGGATCAACCTCTACATCTGCCGAATAACCAGAATCCCTAACTCTCTTAGGTGTGGTGTTGGTATCAAAATCAGCACGACAAAGAGATAAAGACCGGATACAAGTGGTAATGCGGGAGGGGGGGGGAAGGTACAGATGTCATAGGGGACCTACGTCTCTTGCGAGATGGACCCGCAGAAGTACTCGGTAAATCAGGAGAAGAATGATCTGACAATGAGTGTCTCGATGAAGAATCGGATGAAGCATCCGAATGAAAATCTGATGATGCCTCTGATGATGAATTTGAAGAAGAATGATCGGTAGAATGTCTCACAGCAAGACGATGAGTGGGTAACGGTACAACCCTCTTCCTCGCAGTCATCATGTGTACTGGCCTATTAAGATGGTAGCGGTATGGTCGACTATGGGGAATAGGTTGTCCAGGTGCTAGAATCATAACTCGACGACGAGGTATGACAGGTGATCTCTGGGTAGAAGAGGTAATCTCAGTAAAAGGCGTACATTGGGTAGGTGATGGTGGTGTGTCTAGTGAATCACTGTTTGTGGTGTCATCATCCGATGATAAAAATGGTGAGGTAGCTGGTAATGGTGGTATACGGTCTGATGATGGATCCTCAGATGGATCAAACTCTGAATCAGATGTAGGTGAGTAATCAGGAGACGCTGGTGTATAATTTGGGGATGGTGGTATAGTAGGTGCTATGATAGGTGTCTCTGTGGGTATCACTGTAGTGTCACTCTGAGTAGTGGGTAGAATAATCACTGGTGTGGTGTTGGGAATAGTGGTAGGGATGGTACCGAACAAGATAACTCGTCCAGCAGGTGTCCCCACGCTACCCTCAGATGAGTCTGAAGAAATCGAGATAACTGAAATAGTCATGACCTGCACAAGCAAAGTTTATATAAATCATCTTTATATCAACCATGCATGATGCAACATATGAATGGGTGAATGGGTAACTGAATGAATGCAAAATGAACGAATGAATGTGCGGATCATCGAGTACGGCATGATGGAATGAAATAAGGAATACTTATAGTAATATTAGATATACTTAGTATTTAATACGTAATATTATCTACGTAGTATTTATTTATGCATACGTACTATGTAAAATCACGTAAGGCACATAATCACGTAGGATCACATACTGGTTATAGTCCAGACCTAGTTTATACTACCTGGTTCTCTATAACCTTGGCTCTTGATACCAAACTGTCACACCCCCAAACGGGCCCTAGACGGAATACGTGTCCGGAGGCGTGACGCTCCTGGATATCTCAAGTACAAAGCATAAAGAACGACCTCTAAGGGTACGTTTTGAAAATAAACACCGTTGCGTAAATTTAAAATAATAATAAGTTTTACATCGATCAAATTAAAAGGATTTAAAAGACAATACGCGGAAGCTTAAATGAGTTCAACAACGGTATTTAAAGACATAGATAAATCTCTGGTAAACCGGTACAGGCAAATAGACTTCACATAAGTCAAGCAACGACATCCATGCTAAGCACCTGAGAAAAACATGCTTAAAACGTCAACATAAAGTTGGTGAATTCATAGGTTTAGTTCAAACGTTGTTATAGTGGACCACAAGATTTCAAAACGTATGCGACAGTTATAACAGATACAACTTCACATAAAGAGGTATTTACGTTGCACTAAGCTCATGACACCGAAGCTAATTCTGAACGTAGCATATAACATGCCAAATGATTGCTTGCCCTTCCAGGTGTCCGACCAAAGACCACCTAACTAGATTCGACATGACATATATCCGTTAGTCCTTGGACAACTCGAACTAATGAGCGCTACTCACCCGGATAGGGATAATTACTCCCAATAGATCTATTTATTCACTCGCGCTCCCTCAACCGGTCCTCCGGTCAAGAAATTAACAGTTCATGATAGTTCGGGCAAATAGTGGTCTAAACGCTACTTAGGCAACACGTAAACAGGGAAAACTCACGTATAGTACTTGTGTCCAGTTTTAAAAACAAGCAATGTTTCTCACCCCAAGTTATAAAACATTTATTCAAAACGAGTAAAAGAGTGGGGCTATGAACTCACCTTGATGATAAGGTAAAGATTATACGTCAAAAGTATGGTCACTTGGAACGAACGGTGGTACACGGGTATGACAAAGAAAAATGATTTTTAGAGATGAACAAAGTAATAATAGCAATATATATATCAACATAGTCACAATGAACTTTTAAATGCAAAAGTACAACTACTTTTTATGTTCTTCCGTTTATAAATAGAAATATTAAGCTTTGAGACTTGTAGTTTTATAGAAAAATAGATAATGATTTTTATAACGATCCGCTTTGTACACCTTGTTCAGAATGATCATACGAATGCAAAAGTACAACCTATTTATGAAAAAGTAGAGATGGCTTACAAAAAAACACGACGAAAGATGATTAGAAATCAAAAACAACCCAAACGTTGTTTTATAAAATACCCGGATGAAATAACAATCAAATCGAATAATATATCTTCAAATGATTGATCAAAGATTAAAAATGAATGGATTTGGATGTGTGAGATGGTTCGGCAAAGAGAGAAGAGAAAGATATGTATGTGTGTTTTAGAGAGAGAAAGCACAAGAGAAAATGAAACTAGTTTGTGTGTGAAAAATGAGAATGAGATGATAAACAAATGAACTTGTATACAAGATTTCCACACACACACACACACACTTTAGTGTGTGCCGTGGCTAGGGAGGACAAGAAAGGGGGACCAAAACCATCCGCCAATCAAATGATAGTGTGTACATGTCCTTAACCTTAAAACTTGCAAACTTGTCTAGAATAATTTGATTTCAAATTTGAATCCTATGTATGTATACATACATAACCGGTTATGATGAGACCAGGGGGGGGGGACCAAAAGTGGCTTCCAACATTCTAGGAATATCATGCAAGCTTGTATTTAATTTTAAGAGATACCATGCACAAGTATAGATATAAACCAAAACACGTATCACGTAAATAACGAAACGAGTAACGGTATCACGGAAAATTACAAAATTTTAAACATTGCCTTAAAACATAAAAAAGTGGCTATTGCCAAAATACTACAACGTTTGGTGCCCCGGTTCGCTCCCGGTGATGATTTTCAGATAATAACGGAACAACTTCCCGGTTAAAAGGTAAAGCTAAACAAAACTTTTAAAAATTCAAATTTCTAAACGGAAACGGCTATTTTATTAAACGGAAATTCTCGGGTTGTCACACATAGCCACATGTGAAATAATTTTTGTTACCATTAAGTTCATGCAAAATATTTAGTTCCAGGTGTGTGCAAGCAAGGTTGTGGTTTATAACTTGAACTTACGATTTAGCTTAGGGATTAACAAGCGACTTAAGAGAGAATAAGTTGTGGTTTACTGATTTGAAAATAGTTGCGATTTTAGTGCCTGTTAGGTGGTAGGCAGGCTAGATGTGCGTCATGAAAATGCTTGCCATTAGCTAACAAATTCATGTTGTTTCAGATCTATTGAGTCAAAAAAGGGTAGTTAAAGACAGTTGGATAAGTCATTTAAGGTGAAGCTTTGTTAGTAGTTATGTCATGTTTAGCTTGGCGAGTTACGAAAGATGGGACTAAGTATTGATTTGTTTATGATTGATCATATACCAAGGCCACCTGTGATCTAATTTATATTCTATTATGGTCGTTAAAACTTAAAACCAGATGCACAATACCCGTTTATAAGTAGATGACTCATGATGATGTTGGTTAGCTAAAAAATGTTATATTCGGGTAGTGATTTATTATTAATAATATGTTTAGTTTCGAGTGTGAATTCTTATTTATTTTTATAATGTCTGTTTACAGGGAGCATTTTCAGTTTGAAGATTTCATGTAGAGTGCTTAAAATTAATTTGTGTATCTTTTTTTTCTGCACTAAAATTTGTATCAAGATAGGTGAAACCAACAGCCGATTTTCTAAAGCAAGCTACAGTTGTAGAATTCTATTCGGATTGATGGAAACATTATAATGTTTCCTTTTCTTTAGTCACATAATACATTACAGATGAAATGGCCATCTTATATAACCCATTCCGTCATCATCAACAACGACCCTCACGAGTCGTCCCGCAACCGAACGCGGGCCGACCTCCTCGTTTAGATACATTTACATAAGTACATTAGTTTTTTATGGACTTTACCCATATAAATAATCTCATTATGCATGGTAGCAAAATGTCATCTTCTATACTATGATTAGCAATACTCTATTTTGAGCAATGAACTTTTCAAAATGTAATGTAGTAGAAGAACGGATCAAACGAGTTGAACTCTTGTATCATCCAATATAGTAAAATACTTTTCATGCGTGTACCCTAAAATATCAGGGATTTGGCGAAGTCATATTCGACGTGTGCGTCCTTATCATCTCATATATAATGAGTTGTAAATTGAAGCTAGCTAGTGTCAATAAAAAACATGTGTACAAGTGTTTGTCGTCCGAAAAATTCAACTCGTAACTATGCAAAGCGTTAACCGGATGGACAGACAATTATTCTTGTGAGAAAAGATATAGAGACAAATTAAAATTGATCGACATGAATATTGAACAAAAACGGTTCAAAGCATAGCTAGCCTACAACCTGTAATTAACAAAATCCTTATCCTTCTTGGTTAAGTCGTTTCTTTATAGAAAAGAGCTTTGCTCATCTAATTGGTTGCGTGTGAACAAGACGAAAAAGTTATTCGGGGTTCCGTACATACGATAGACCATGCATCAATGAGTTTTGTGTTTTCTTGTACGTGACATTGATTTTGGTCTAAAAATAGAACGGAACGGTTTACATAAGTCTTTTATGCTTATGGCATGGCATAGTGTGAACATGTGAAATTTCATATAGAACTATGCTTTGTGAAGATAAACATGTTCTCGCAAATGATTCGCGAACATGTTAAAACTAGGAATCAGTCTGTTAAGTATTCATACACACTGCACACGTACGGTTTCCTACAAAACATTTTAGCCGCGTATTTATCGTTCTTTCAACAAATTTAAAGCCTATAAACTTAGATATATACATAATTCTTCTTTAAAATATTCGTTTTCTTTTAAACAAAACTGAATGTTAATATGATCTTTTTGCCAAGTTAAACAAAAACAAGAAGAAAAATTAACTTTAATAACTAGTTGGAGTCCTTTATGTACAAGGGACTCTCCAAAAATTTGCTTATGCCACTTTATATGTTGAGCACACGGTGCGAAAGAATAGTTCGCTTTGTGCTCAACACATGGCTGAGTGATTTTAACAAGCCAAACTGATTTGCTTATATTATCGTATCTGATTCTTTCT
This sequence comes from Tanacetum coccineum, assembly GCA_026074375.1. NCBI lineage: Eukaryota > Viridiplantae > Streptophyta > Magnoliopsida > Asterales > Asteraceae > Tanacetum > Tanacetum coccineum. The sequence continues at coordinate 44,558 of BQNB010035654.1, forward strand.
TCTTCTTTTTTTTTGTGTGTGCGCACACATGGTGTAGATTTGGATTCATAACTGAACATAAACTTGATAGAATGATACTATATGTTACTCTTGACTATGATAAAGATTTTTGCCTTCATTTTTTTTTTTCAGTTCAAAAGCGACGGTACCACTAGCATAACTAATATTCTGCGGGTACACGAAATCACCCCCAAGAAGTTATCTAAAGAAAATTCTGCCTGAGTCGCATGCAATATCACATTATAGCTAACGTGAAACAAAACCATGATTTTTTCACAACAATTTAAAACTTCAAACTCTATATGTAATACAATGTTGAAATCATCCATTGGTTTTACGTTACCAACACTAACAAAAGTGCTGCAAATCCTTGAATTATCACAATCTGGTTTCGCGAAACATTCAAGTATCTTGCCTTAGGAAAAAAAATAAACAAAACGTAGATTAGATACAATTACAAAGTGTGCTTCTTAGTTTTAACACACTTTGTAAATATTGTTACATCCTGTATATGCTTAACAGTAAATGGCAAAATGCTTAAAGAATGTCTTTCCTTTTTATTTAAATTCATAGAATCATAGAGATTTTATAATATATTTATATTTGATGTATATTTTGGGGCTTTTAAGAATTTAGAGGTCCCAAGTTGTCGCGCACCTCCGCCACTTATTAAGGTACGGCCATGTTTCTTCGCAAATTTCACCAAGAGAGTATTAACTGGACTGTACGGACAAAAACAATTTTGTAAACAGACAAGACAGACGGACAGAACTGTAATTACTATAAATGGAGATACAAAATTTTAGAAAACAACGATTCAAGCATAGCTACAGCAGTAATTGACAAAATGCTTCTACCTTCCCGGTTTTTTTATAGAAAAGCGCCTTTGGTCATCTAATTAAGTTGTGAGTTACAACGAACGCAAATAAAGTCCCCGGCCGGTTTCGTACAGGCAAGCCTAAAAACGATAAACCACCCACTGCCATTGTGTTTTACGTTAAATAGAACTGGGTTATGTCTTGTACGTGGAAATTTGTTTAGTCAAAATAGAACGGACGTTTAAATTAAATATTTTAAGGTTATAGTCATAGTGTGAGCATGTGAAATCTACGTATGTTTATGAGATGATATAAAGTACACTGACAAACGAATTCATGAATCTGAAAGTGATGAACCGTGCATGTCTATACGGTTCTAACAACACATTTTGCCATTTTGGTCAACGTGCTTTCAACAAACTGAAAGCTAAGAAACTCAGTTGTATATGTTTATTCAAAACTTCGGTTTCAGAATTGAAGTAACCATGCTAAATCAAGCTAGCTAACCATGAATACTACATAACCAAGAAAGGTCAAAACTGAATCATTTTTGCTCAAACCGACAACTAAATTGGTAACTAGAAGAATTGGTTGGAGCCCTTGTATAAAAAAGGGTCTCTCCAAAAATTAGCGTATGCTTTCTTTTCCTTCTGTCCCTTCAACCTTGAATCTTTGTATCATCCTTTTGAACAAATGCTTCATGGGACTCATGTGTCTCTTACACGTACTATTAACAAACCAAATATCATTCCAGTTTCCTTGATCCGAACCCTCCACCATATATTCGGTGAGCACATGTTCTGATTCCTGGGCGAAGCAATTGCATAGGAATACCTGCACACACAACATCACATATAGGTGTAGTCTAAATTCATACGTAGTATTTGGAATTAAAGTTGGTAGATATATAAATTGTTTAGCTATTAAAGCATGATGTACTCTTAGATGGACTAGCTTAAATGTTTCTTAAGGCAATGGTATGTGTGACTATGTTGCTCATGATAATGATATCAAGATTTTTACTTTCATTTTTGTTCTGATAAAACAGACGGTACCCTAGCCAAATTCGAATTAGTTATAATAATAATATTTCACTAGTTACATGAAAAGAGGCCCCTTAAGTGATTTAAAAATCACAAATAAAATTTGCGTAATTCCGATCAAAAATCTAAACAAATTACCAAGTATAAGTATCAGGGGCGTAGCCAGGATTTTTTAGTTAAGGGGATGCTGATCGAGTTTAAATGCAGAAAGTCATAAAAGAAATGGGGGGCTCAATGTAAAACACTGTAGAAAGTGGCTTGACAATAAAAGATAATTAAAGCATAAATATGCTCATAGATATGAAGTGGTGGGCTCAAAGCACCCACTAATCCCCCTACTAGCTCCGCCCCTGTTAAGTATAGTACTGATTTGGAATACAATGGAGTTTCACAACAGGTCAAAAACTTCAAAAGCTAAATGTATGCTCAAGGTTTGATCATCACATTCGTTTTATGTTACCAAAACGCGTTGTACTACAAATCAAATCCTGACGTGTATTGCAGATACACCTACAACAACATTATCAAACATTAGCTTTATCTTTGTTTGTGTTCTATATATTATCAGTATAAGTATCTGTATTGTTTATGTATTATATATGCAAGAAAGTGTTCTCAAATATAAACTTTACAGTAGTGAATTTGACTATAAAAGTCATAGTGCAATACGTTTGTGTAACTAACATTTTATATATCATCCATCGAGAAGAAACAAGGGCCTAAGGGGTGCTGGACACCTATAAATCTCTTTATGGTCTTAAGCAGTCATCAAGGCAGTGGTACAAAATGTTTGATGTGTATATGGTAAGCAACGGGTTTAGCCGCAACAGCTATGACAGTTGTGTTTACTTCAAGGAGTTTGCACCGGATATGTACATATATCTATTGTTGTATGTAACTGATATGTTGATTGCTTGTAAAAGCAAGTCTGAGATCGAATATACCAAATGACTGCTGTGAAAATAGTTTGATATGAAAGAACAGGGTCCAACTAGGAAGATACTCGGCGTGGAGATTGTCAAGGATAAGGGTAGCCGAACCCTAAAGGTGTCGCAGTCAATATACGTGCAAAAAATTATGAATAACTTCAGAGTAGATAATGGTAAGTCGGTCTCTGTGTCATTGGGAGCACACTTCAAGGTATCTTTAAAGGATTGTCCGTCGAGTGACTCGGATGTGGAAAGAATGAGTACGGTCCCGTATGCAAATGTTGTAGGTAGTTTAAATTACTTGATGGTTTGCACTAGAGCGGATATTGCATACGCTGTTAATATTGTGAGCAGGTTTTTAGCGAATTCAGGAAAAAAACCACTGGGAAAGGCAGTGAAAGTGGATTTTGAAGTACTTGAAAAACTACAATGTAGGTCTAGTATATGGTAAGAATCAATAGAAAGCACTGGATGTTGACGGTTTTCGTGGATGCAAATTTAAGCCAAAACCCTAACACAGGGTAGTCGATAATCGGGTTAACGTGTTTTTATGGTACCATGGTTTAATTGTGAGTTGGAAAGCAGCTCTACAGCATGTTGTTGCATTATCTACTACAGAGGCGAAGTATATGGCGCTTACGAAAGCTGTTAAGGAAAGCATTTGGCTTAAAGGTCTACTAATCGAGTTGGGAGTAAACCTAAGATCGATGGTTGTGAATTGTGATAATCAAGGTGCAATTCATCTTTCTAGAAATGCAATGTTTCATGAGAGGACGAAGCATATCAACGTGAGGTATCACTTCATCAGAGAGATCGTGGAATCTAGAGAGATTGAAGTGGCAAAGATAGGCACGAAAGATAATGCAGCTGACGCGTTTACAAATTTTGTTCCAGGTCCGAAGTTCAAGTATTGCATGGAGATACTTGGTGTCGGGGCTAACTAGTCTTGCCACTAAGGTGGAAATTATTAGTCTATATTAGTTTCCAAGATTAGTTAGGATTAGATTTAAGTCAATGTATGGTAAGTTTCCTTATGTAACATAGCTTGCCTTGCAAGGCAAGTTATTAGCTTATTAGGGATGTTTGTTTGAGTCGGCTAGAAACCAAAGCCATGTCTTAGTCGGTTAGGATTGCCCCTCATCTCTAGAGATGAGGGGTGAAGGTCCCAAACCATCCCATCTTCTGTTCTTTCTTCTTGAGCCGATTAGCATAAATACAATATTAATCTTTCGGCTATTCTTTGTGGTTTATAATTCTGTTTCCGTTTATATCCAAAAAGTTTTTTTGGTGTTGCAACCTAGCGAACTTTCTTGAAGTGTTCTAGGTTTCGCGATATCCATCTTCCAGTTTGTTGAAGATAAAGATTCCAACAGGATCATTAAGAGATATCACCTTTGGCTGCGTGCAAAGTTGCTAAATTGAGTTGTACTGTCTTGTTTTAAATTTTGTCACGCATTGCCAACTTGAGCAACATGGTTAGTTTATTTACCCTTAAACTTGTCTCCTTCGTATTTTTTAATGCACTCCGTGCACAAGAAAATATATTGATATAATTTTTTATTATCAAATAATGGTATTTTGTGTGCTTGTCTTCTGAATAATTAAATTAAATAAATCATGTTGCTCAAGTCGGCAATGTGAAAAAAAAAAACAAAAAAAAAGAAGAAGATATCCAGGGTCATCACCTAATGCAACTTGTTATGCCTTAGTTACTTGATATAAATCTACATATATATTCACATCCGAAGAAAAACTATACATTTCATCAAACACTTGATGTGCATTAACAAACCAGCATCAAAGGTACATTCACACATTCATCTACATCTATATTCACATCTAAAGAAAAACTATACACATTTCACCAAACATCTTACTGATAAGAGCACACATCAGATAAAAACAATAATATTCTTTTTTTAACATCGAATACAAACATCTGATTGATAAGAGTGTTAGATGTTAACCTTCATACGGATCAATTTTGACCTAATAACCTTCAAATTGCAACAGTGGATGGCGATCAATTTTGACATAATAACCTTTTTTAGAGCATGATCGAGCACATTTCGAAGGTGCTTCAATGGCGAATAACCACATGAGATTAGGTGTGTTCGTGCGTGTTTAATCAGATGAGAGAGGGAGAGAGAAGTCGAGTTAATTTGGGATGGTATGTAAAAAATAAGGAATTTCAACGAGACCCCTATGGGTTTTTAGTGTGAATTTACAAAAAGGACCCTCCGTTTTTTTTGTTGTAAAATTAGTATAAATTTAATCTAATTTAAGCCATTAGATCAGGTTGATGGAGGGCTAGGATCTCTTCTTTCCTTCTCACTAAAATTAGACTTCTCAAATGAACGTTTATATATATATATATATATAGGAAGGTTAAAATAAAAAGACAAATATTCGTGAGAAGGATAAAAAGAAAACTTTTTTTAAAAAGTTCTCAAAAAATTCCAAAAAAATTCCATTAAATCAGGTATGTTGGTGCATAAAACTTTTGTAAAAGAAGTTTTTCTAATTTTGAGTTTTTATACGTTTTTTTAATGCGCAAAAAAAAAATTTGATGCACAAATTTTTTGACTTGTTATAGTTTGATGCGCAATAAAATTTTGATGCAAAAAGTCAAAAGAAGTTGGGTACAAAAACGAATTTTTGATGCACAAAAAACCGATTTAATGCACAAACGTTTTTTTTAATAAAAAATTTTCGGCAAAACTATCCACTTTTAGAAAAACTTCCTTTACAACTTTTTCATGCACCAACATACACGATCTTGTGAAATTTTTTCAGAATTTTTTGAGAACTTTTTAAAAAAAATAAATCTTTTTATCCTTCTCACGAATATTTGTCTTTTTATTTGATCTTTATCCTATATATATATATATATATATATATATATATATATATATGAAAATGACTCTTAAAATGAAAATGACATAAAATAGGTGGCCAATAAATCTTATTGACTTGTTCAAAAAAAAATATCAATTCTGACTAGCCTGCACCTTTGTTGGAATGCATAGACGAAAATCTTTTTTGATTGTGTAAAATGAAATTAAAAGTGAAGGTACGTAGATGGATTTATAATTTGGATTTGGATTTAAATTTAAATTTAAATTTGGATTATGATTTGTGTTTCAGTTTGATGTACGAGAGAGAAATTGTAAAAGTTGTTTGTTTTCAAAATTATTGTTTCATGACAAAAAACGCACACTTTAGAAAAAATGCATTTATGATTGTTTTTTTTTAATTTTTAGCAGAATGACTGTTTTATCTTTTTTTTTTGAACGGCGGATTTTATTGAAACAAAAAGACTAGCAAGAAGCTAAAAATTACAAAGTAACAAGATGCGGGT
>BQNB010035655.1:0-50707 GCA_026074375.1 Tanacetum coccineum
CATATACCTTTCTGTAGTTGTTTCAGAACTACCTTCAGCAACTGGAACTGTCTTCTCAGCCCATTGATACGTGTATGGTGGATTTTGGTGACAATAGTGGATTAGTTCACTGTTAGGTTTGGTGTCAATGTATCTCTTGATTCTGGATTTCCACTAAACGTAATTACCTGGTGCTAACATTAGTGGACGATCTTTTCTACCCGCTTCCATAATAGCATTATGAAGAGCATTCGATGATTGAGTTTGCAAATTGGTATTTGAATTTGACATTTTGATGAAGTTGTGAATGGATATCGGATCTTAAGTGTTATAAAGTATTGATTGTATTGTGGTTTAGAATGAATGAAATTAACCTCCACGGGATTTTACAACTCTATGATTAAAACCGTGAAGAAAGTGAATTACTTGTCGGGATTTTACAAAATCAATAGAAAAACCGTGAAAGTAGAATTGATTTGAAGTTAAGGTTGATGTTTGATTAGTTAATTAATGTTTTAAGTCCAAGGTTTATGATTAATTAAAGTCCAAAGTCCAAGGTCCAATGAAACAAGGTTTGAAAATTTTGAAATTCTCAAACAGTTGCTAAACCGCCGTCCAAATTAAGTCTAAACCGCCGGCAAAAAATCTGGTAAACCGCTGGTATAAAATAAGTCAAACCGCTGGCTTAAAAGTTTGAACAAACCGCCAGCAAAATAAGCAACCCGCTGCAAAAAGTTTTACACAAACCGCCGCTTAACAAAGATGCAAACAGCCGCCTATTTTGTTAAACCGACTCCTAATTGAACTTAAGCAAACCGCCGTGTAATTCTTCTTACCAAACCGCTGCCTAGATTAATTTAACCAAACCGCTGTCTATGAATTTATTAAACCGCCGTGTATACTAAATTTTGGCAGAGTGACGTTTCTATTCCTCAATAAAATAATCAAACCGCCTCGAAAACCTTTAAACCGCTGTAAAATACAGTTTGCATACCGCCACCAAAGTTTTTATATCAAACCGCCTCGGTATAAGATTAAAACAAGGACGATGTCACTTTCGTACCTTTTGTTTTCTAGCAATAACAACAAAAACGTCACTATCTAACTGCAAACCGCCACGATTAACCATAAATAAACAATACAAACCGCCATGAAGAAAGGTAATCAAAGCCTCAAACCGCCACTTAGAATCTCTAAACGAAATAAGCTAACAACTCCAAATAAGCTTATAAGGGGCTCAAGTAAGCTATATGAGCTTAATACTAGATGGGTTAACTATTATTAAGCACAAAAGTACAAGGTTTTTCGTGTGAATCTTCCAAATAAAACGTAACCCGCCACTTAGAAAGAAAAAAAATAAGCCGACTTTAATAAGCTTAAAAATCAACCAAAAGCTTATCTAAGACATGGAATGATAACTAAGTAAGCTGAAGATCAAGTAGAGCAAGATAAGAACAAGTTTAACAAACAAAAAACCCTAAAAAAATAAAACGTGGGCAAGATCTTGATAGAGGCCACGTTTTTTGAGATTTTTCACCACAAATCAACAACTAAACACCCCTTGGCGAGTGATACCACATGTTATCCCACTATATTATGATCCAAACACAACTAATGATATACCAATAAGCTAGAGAATAAAGCTAGAATGTAGAGAGAGAAAGTAGAGAGAGAAACAAAGATGGAAGATTAGATTTTTAGAGAAATGGTGAGTTACAAAAATGAAACAAATGCAACCAACACCCTCTCCATGTGTGGAGAGGGTTTGTTTTATACCCCTTGCCAACTAGTAGGCGTATGGGCTTTCTACTTGGGCCGGGCTTGGCATATCTTGGGCTTAGAGCCCAAAACACCGACAATATTAGATTACAATCCAAGCCCGTTGAACCCGACTAGCCTATTACTCTACGGTTTCTGAAGACAAGAGGGTAATGCTTTGTTTGGATTTCAAGATTTGTGCTTAAGACAAGAACTTCTCGAGTATATGGACGTACACGACAATGATGCTTCCGAGAGTTCGCAACCATCATGGGGGAAAATGTGTACATCCGGGACTTAGTTGACTTTGATGTTACCGTGTCAACTTCCAGGGGGAAGTAGTGTAGACTACTTTACTTAGTATGGTTTATGAAGTATTCTGCATACGTGAGAAGAATTGTTGCTGATTTCTCGCATGCACCCCCGAACGAATATTCACCAAGCCCTAATGACAAGAAGTAGTGGTCGTTGGTGTGGTTTGACTTCTACAAAATTCCGCTGTGCACGTCAATGACAAGTAGAAGATTGTTCAAGCTACAACAAAGTTTCAGAATCTGCTTAAGATAGGGATGTTGGTTTGGGGGGAAGCTGATTCAGAAACTTCGCCAAAAAGGAGTCTATGAAGAAAGCTTTTCAAGACATGCTGCATGAATTGGGGGGAAGTTAATCCAGTTCATGCATACTACAATGGTTCCTGTACAAGTAAAGACAATGAAGATCCAAGCTGGAGTACAAGTTTCAAGACCAGGAGGACTCAGAAGACATCTTCAGCTTTGGAAGACTTTATTTGTGTTGTATTTGTACTTGATAGGAACATTGTAAGTAATTCCATATGTCCACATATTGGGGGAAGATTGTTAGCCTTAAAATATGGTGACATATCGGAATTACATTAGTTTTCATTAGGCAAGAACTACAGGGACTAGAACTGTTAAGTTAGTATAGTGTCCCTTGTCTTGACCTATATATACCCCCTTCATACTTCCATGGAGGGGTGAGGATTCATTTTGTAAAAAGAGTGTGTGTTCTTGTTTCTCTCTCTAGACACACACCTCTTCCCATCTTTTTTCCTTTCTCTCTAATAATATGGCTAAACATTTGTTCAATCCTCCCCGACCTCCGGATCTTTCTTGTTAGCTAGTATTTCTTATTTTAACAATATTAAAATACAAGACCTAGTTTGACTTTCTAAGACCGATAACATTCTTGTTTGACTTTAATATAATTAAGGCTAACAATCTAGGTTTACTAGGCATAAGTGATGCAAGTCTTTCTTTGGACCCTAACTTCTTAGGTTTCTTGACCTGTGTCTTATGTTTCTTTGGATTTGCAACATTTGCAACATTTTCATTTTGTTTATCACCATAAGAATTCATATCATTCACATAATTAAACATGCATACATCATGATTAGCAGTAATTAAACATTGCTTACACATAGCACAAACAACTTCAGATTTATCATTTCAAATAGCAAGCTTAATGTTATTACATTCAGATGACATATGTTTTTTATTCTTATAAAGCAGTAAATTCCTATGGTGTTCTTCTACTTTAACTTCTTTATTCTTGATGCAACTACTCTTGGACGTAGAGGGGACCCTATCATTCTTTGTATTGCTCCTAGGCTGTGGCCTTCTGGTCTTAGCAGCGTTGTCTGATGCTGTCACGTTTTGAAATTGGTTTTGAGTGTTTGAAATGAATAACAATAAAATAATTACTGAAAAATAAAAGAGTTTGGAGATATCAAGAGAGAAAACGTGCTAACCTAGTTACTTCATTACTATTGTTATAAAAATGTTTTCTTGTGCAATGTTAAACTATGGTTTCATTAGTGGTTTCTGAGGTCGATAGACTTGAATAGGTATACTTCGTCTATCCTATACTTCCCATGATTCTGACTCAGTCTAAATCGTATAGGAGGTAGGATATCCAGGTTGCAGTAAGCAATCCCAACTATTCCCAAAACTTATCTAATAACCTATACAGATTATTAAACCCCTCTGAAAGAGTTCCTGTGCTTTTTAAGTATATTGAGTGATAAGTGTGGAGACCAGTCAGTTCCTACACTAGGGATGGAGTCATAGATCCTTCCTAGTACCCGATGAATCCCATATTGACATGATAATCTAATAATAGGGCAAGCAAGGTCCAAACCACCCGTAGTACCAAAACCCAGGGTTACACGATAGTAAAAGAATATCCAATGAAACCATAATCTAACATGAAACAAACATCATAACAATAGTAACTACATAACTAGGCTAACACTTTAAGTGCTTAGCCGCTCATGGTAACGAAAACACAGCAAGAAATAGAAGTAATCATAGATTGAAAGCTCATAATTCTTACAGTATTCGTATTTAAACGATTAAATACAAAAAGTAAATAAAGTGTGATATCCCTTGGACTCCAGGTGGAGTTCTTCGAAGGTTAGAAGCCTTTGTCGCCTCTCCAATTGGCTGTGGAGGAAGTGATGTCGGAATAGTGTGAATGGGGCCTTTATTTATAAGCATCGAACCTGTTACGGCGTAACTGATAAGTGTGTTACACCGTAACCCTCTTACACGACATTCCATAAATAAGCAGTTGTTGCGGCGTAACCAGATATTGTGTTACGCCGTAACTTTCAAATAATTTCCATATGTACGTGATCTTCATTCCATATTTGTGGATTTTCATGGTTACGGCGTAACCATAAGGGGTGTTACGCCGTAACCCTATCTTGGGTAAGATTTCCTTCCAAATACTTGTTTACAGCGTAACTAGATATAGTGTTACGTCGTAACGTTGTCCTTGATCTTCGTACTTGCTTAATTTATGTTACGGTGTAACTATTTTTGGTGTTACGCCATAACATTCTTTAGATAATTACACTTTGAGCCCTTTTTCCCCTGTTTCTTGTCATTTTCCTTCATTTCACCTGAAAACTACAAAATGATAGAAAATATCTCATTTTCGAGTATTAATGAAATATTTACAGGTAATATAGGGGGTATTTTGCCACTAAAAAGTATTAAATATTTGATGTTATCAATTATCCCCCCACTTGACTTCTGCTTGCCCTCAACTAGAACCTGTTAGAACATTTCATAAAAAGATTTCTCGAGAATAACTTCAAGAAATGAATCTAAAAAACACTTATGCTAGAAAACATCAAAGCCGAACACCTTACGAAAAGGGGATAAAAAGGCACTCAACTCTCCACTAGTCTAAGTGTTTCATTTTCGGGGTGATCGCTCAATTGCACAATCATAGCATGTATTCTATCATAAGCTTGGAAATTACACAAATTTACACCAGTTAAAATTAGGGTCTAAATAATTCTCGAAGGCAACAAGGGTAATATGGTTTTAAAGGGTGATAAAGAGGTTAGGATAGACATGGGATACACATTTAATGGTTGTTAATAAAAACACAAAACAAATAGTCTAAAGAAATCTAAAGTTGTCATAACTAGCCACTGTCCATCCATGGGTCCAATAGTCTAAGTCTGAAAATCTGATCTTCAATAATAGGCTACTAGCTCTATTCTTCATGAGTATTAGGATGATTTGGTGTAACAATGGGCTACTAGCTCTATTTTTCATAATAACTAAGATGTTGTGGTGCAATAATGGGCTACTAGCTCCATTTTTTTTATTAATTTTGCACCATCTTTACATTTTTTAGCACATGGGTGGCTTTTTACTTCACCCTCTTTTCATTATTTTCTTCATGATAAATATGCAAATATTACAGGAGTTTATATCTTTAATTATTGCCCCTGCAACATCCGATATTATACGCACATCCCCCCACTTAAGATAAACAATGTCAAAAGTGGTGATACAGTGGGGTCTTTATAGATCATAACTGATTGGTCTTCCACGAATAAAATTTTTGTTCCCATTCCCCCGAACCATAGACTTAAGTAGCCAGATATTTCAACACAAAGATAACTATAGACTACAAGGCAGGTTAAGGCGAAATGGTGTAACGATACATATAACATTAGGTGAAAATGTAGATTGGTTTAACAAGGGTGATCTAAGGGTATCTTGCATTAATAATGAGTGCAACAAAAGGGTTTATCACGGGACGTCGACAAGTCAGTGTAACAAGTCAATAAACACACACATATAGGCTATTTGAGTAATTTCCTAAGTGTTGCCTTCTTGAACTATCTATTCCTGCTAATCAATTAGGTCTCGAAATGATGTACAGGCCAAGTTCTAAAGTCTACAATACTACCGGCACACTTATAATTTTTGGTGGATTTTTGTATAATAGATGAAAACAGAATCATAAGGTTTAACCTCACCAATTGAAATAAAGGGTAAATGTGCATTTGGAAAAGATTTGTTCTAGTTTAGTAGGAAAAACATGTCAATTTTTTTTAAATTAGCACCACCTTTAAAAGAAAATTAGAAAATCGAATGCAAATATAGGTCAAGTGGTAATTCTACTCCCATTTCCCACTTAATTTGTACAATGTCCTTATTGTACATTAATAAAATGAAATATAAAGAAAAGAGTAGAATTAGAACGACAGACTCCCTTGGATTTGCTCGGGATGATGAAGAGACAACATGCTCTAAGCCATGCTCCAAGTCTGCTTTCCTCGAGCAACATCCATCATCACAAATATCTCCACCATCCTCCTGAATAGCATTCGACTAGACCGGTTTGGAATACACCCTCGTAGCTTGATTAATATCCTAGCACCACATCATGTGCATTACCTGTATAACTGCAAGAAAGACTAATACCAAAAGCATAAACCTGGATAAAAGCACAATAGCACAAAATATACAAAACAATACAAACTAAACCTAACTCACTTTCGTAGGAATCACGGTTACATTTAGCATATGCAACAAGCCTTTTAAACCACTTGGTGGCCCAAGTGGACGAGTGAAGTCTCGTGAGGGTTTTCAGAGAACATACCCACAAAGTTTATTTACCAATATAAATGGTTTTATAAAATTTCAAACGTTTTAATGATTTGCAGGAAGGAATTACGGCGTAACCATCAAAGTTAGTTATGCCTTAATTATGTGGTAAATAATTTGAAAAATTACTAGAATCAGTTACGGCGTAATCATTGCACAAATTACGCCGTAACATTATTCATTACGCCGTAACTATAAGAGTTACGGCGTACTTGCTGCATTTCGGCAACCAAATTACCACATAAAAACAAGTCGAGGAGACCTCTAATTCCATCTTCTTGCCATGAGAACCTGCAAAACCAAGTAAGAAATATAGAAAACCAACTAATAATACTGAGAGGAAATAAAACAATTAAAAGGATAGGTCTTTTGTTTATTTAACGAGTCGTTAAGTTCGAATCAAGCCTCCATCACAGGCTACTTGGACATCTCCACATATGTCCAATCTTCTAGTCATCTCCTCAACCTGTTCAAATTTGCTCAACCTGCACACTAACAAACCCCGTGCATTAAATGTGTAATAAAACTGAGCAAAAGAAGAGGAGCACACATTAATGGCAAATACATGACTTAGGAATAATACCATGTTAATGCAAATATTACAATATTTAATCTATATGATCTCTTTATGTTTTGGTGATGACAAACATGTAACTTGTAATACGTAACGTAAAGTGCGCAAGTTACTCGTAATCACAAATTATCAATGCATACTCGCATCCACATCTCTCGACGTCTCAAGTATGCATCAAGACGAGCATTGGTTTACACCCGACGTAAATCACATAAGGTATGTACAAACAAATCATTAAATATGATTAGTGATCAAGAAAATAATTTTTCTTATTAATCCATCATATTTCTACAAAACTATATTTTTACAAAATACACAAAATAGTTTTGCTAAATAAAAAAAATAATGTTTTATTAGAAATTCAAATTTTGAATTTAGTTTTCCCCCCAAAACTGAATACAGCTCAGCCAGATAAACTTTCCCCATAAAAGGACAAAAATTGGAGCGTCAGTCTAGGGGCGGCCCCCTTAGTGCCTAGGGCGGCCCCCATATATATATGAGACCGCCACCAGTTGACTGTTGGATTTCCCTGCCTATAAATATTGCACTCTCTCCTGTATAAAATTAACCCTCTTTGCACAGATTTTTCAAATTTTTTTCTCTCTCTAAAATTCCCTTTCTCTTTCTAAATCTCTTGATCATTAACATAGTTTAAACTTGTTTAAATGTGATCCAATCTTCTATCCTTTCCTTCTTCTCTCATGTGCAAGAGAAGAACTTCGGTCATCTTCAAGATCCGAAGTTATGTAGTCTAGTTAGTCCATTTGTAACATTTGTTACATATAGATCGAGTCCATGTCTTCCAATCTTTAGTAGTGTGTAGATCCAAATGATGTATATATTTGGATGGGTTGATTATGGGTTGGTTAGTATTTTAGGCCTTAAAATACATTGGTGAAGTGGTAGATTGGTTCTAGCTAAGATTAGGACTCGACATCTAGCTTAGTATCAGAAAATAATGTAAGCGACGTGGTTTATGTGTTTAGGCCATAAAACACAAGGTTTGTTATGTTGGGCCATAAAACATAACGGGTTTGGTTGTACCCGAAGAAGAACTCGACATCTAGCTTAGTGTCGAAAAATAATGTAAGCATTGGTATAAGGTTTTCTCCGCCGAAAGGGAGCTTGTTGATTAGTGAAGTAACTCTCGAGTTGGATACTCGGGGAGTGGAGTAGGGCGAAGAGGAGCTTCGTGACCGAACCACTATAAATCACCGTGTCCGGTTTGCATTTTCTTTTACCTTTCTCTTTACTTATATCTTTACATATATCGCTTTACTTTTACATTTGCATTGTGCTTATGATTGTGTGAATTGTTGTGTATGTTGTGTTAGTCATGGTTGTGTAGCTCTTTGTAGTAAACATTGTGAGTGTGAATATATTGGTAAAATATGCGCTAGTTATTGTAAATCCATTATTGACACTTCTCATATGCGATAAAACTTGATTGGTGATTTGATACAAATAATCTAGTTTGAAAAACCTCTTCTGGAGGCGGTCCCTATAAAACTGGCGGCCCCCTGATGTACTAGGCGGCCCCCATATATTTATGGGACCGCCGGCAGAGAGTGATGTAATGTTTTGATCTAAAGTTTTTAAGGGAAAACGTATTCACCCCCCCTCTACGGTTTCCACAATTGGTATCAGAGCCACGTCGCTCTAGTTTTCAAAACAAATGGTTTTTAAAATAGAGTACGATCCATGTATCAAATTACCCATGAATGTGGACTAAATATAGAAAGTGTTTTATTGTTTGATTCTTACTAGTTTTGTTATTAAATATACTTCGTATACTAGCTTGAATTTTTTTTTCTTAAAAGAACTTGGAAGTGTCAACTTATGTTTGTCTAAGTCGTAAGAGTAGAAATGATGTCTAAAACACGAAATTTATGTGCTGGAACAAGTTTTTAAAGTCTTATGTTCTACAGTTAAGTTACAAAATAATTTTGAACAAAAAACGTGTTTTGGGGTCACTGGTGGCGGTCCCATAAATGTTCGGGCGGCCCCCAAATATATCTGAGGCTGTCACCTTTATGGGGGCCGCCTGTCTGTTTCGTCAGTTTTTGGCAAACTTTGAAAAATCATATAAAATCAACCGTAAGTCCGTAGAAGTCGTGCCACCCGCCATTTCGAAGATAATTGAGTCTAGTTTCATTTAAAAATACTTCCAAGTCTTTATTCTAAACTCAAGTCAGTCAGAAATGCAAAATACTACATAGTGGTCAAAACTATATGTTTCGGTTTGACGTAAAACTTATAGTTTACCTTTTCTTTCAAGTCGCGCATTCTAGTAACTTATCCTTAAAATTATTACTTGATTAAATTTTAAATTGGGGAGGAAAATTTTTGTTTTCAAATAAAATCAAGCTATGTATACATCGTTATATCTAATACACAAAACGACGATGAATATCCTTATGTGTATGCTAGATGATTATGTGTGTTTAACTTTTGTTTCAACTTGGTTAATAGATATTAATAAGTAATCATTACTATTTGTAATTGAGCTAATTATATATCTAAACACATGTGCCATGTATGCTATTTGTATGTTACTAGTTTTCCGTATTATGCCTAATAGGAATTACGCTAGATTTCTTAGCGTAAGTTGTAAAATGGTTGTTTGTGCATTGCATATAGGCATAGATCACTATATTTACAAGTGTTACATAAACATCTTGTAGATTATTTTGAGTATAGTAACCCATTTAGAAACAAGAGTTAAATGATTTGTCAAGTGTGTGGAAAAATAATGTCCTAAGATCATATGTTAAAATCCGTCACTAAAATATTTCCAACACATTAACTCTCTTCCAACAAGATGTCTAAATCTTTTCATCGTCTTGCTTTGTTTGACCTTGGCTTGGTTAAACAAAAGAAAATATCATATTAATACATTAGTATTTAAGTAAAAGAAATTATTTTTTTTTTTGTTAAAACTTTGCTTGGCTTACATGTTCTAACACACACAAAAACTTATTATATTCTTGTTAAAAACATATAGTATTTTACAAAAGAGGTGTGTTTTATTAAAATGGTTAGAAAAAATCATGCATACACAAAAAATATCAAAACAATGCATACAATGCATAACAACAAATAGTTTTTACGCACAATCAAGCAAAAGATATGAACAATCTTTGAAGCAAAAAATTAACTTGTCCTCATTACATCAACCTCACAACTTACAACTGTCTTAGGATTATGAACACACTAGAAAATCTTTTATTTGTCCTTTCTTTAAAAATGTTCGTGAGGGTCAAAAAAGATTTTAAAAATATATATCTACTCCTATTCAAACTATGAATTGATTATTATTATCAAATCTAATTTGACAATTTTCCGAGTAATGGACAAGAAATCGGATTTCTAATTTTCTAGCTTTAAGATTATATCAAAATAGAACAAGAGATATTATCTTAAGCCTACATACTCAATCACACTTGATTGATATGAAAATAATACATCCTTTCAAGATATAAGAATATCAATCGATCACTAACTCTCACTTGTGTAATGGTGACATAATAGAGTTTTACTTGTCCAATAGTTGTGTTCCAAATATTTGGCAAATATATGCATAAAATACACAATGAAGTAGGATTGGCGACTTGAATGTTTCATCCGAGATATTCAAGTAATTACCTTGCAATGCAATTGATAAAGTCGTCATCAAAAGCCAAACATGAGCTAATACACAACATATGTAACTTTGCTCAAACAACTGAAAATCACAACTCAAAACTCAAACTATATTCTCATCAAAACTCTCTCTTACTTTATCAAATAAGCACAATATTTCTTCTTCACCAAATGGGAACCCTTTAACCATCTAAGGTTAGGATTAGGAAGAATTGAACCAAATTTTTGCAAACCATTTTTTGTGCTTTCTTTCTCAAATAAAGTTATATAAGAGATTTTAAATATGAAGATGATTATTATTCAAACGATAATCAATCTAATTACAAAATTAGAATATGAACATGAAATCGAGACTAGGATTTATCTAGATCATGGAAATATCAATCAAATGACCATAGATATTTTTCCGTGTCTACATGTTTAACCATCCTTGGTTATTACATGAAATCACGAAGTCGATTGCAAGACAACAAGATTAGTCATCGAATTGCAATTCACACTTGCAATGAAGATGTTTCATTGAGTCTAAAGTGTTCAAATGTTGTGTTATTAGCTATGGTCAAATTATACATGCTAAACTTAACACACTCTAAGTAGGATTGACGACTTATGAATTTTCATCGGGAAACTCATAAGTACTCCAACTTGATAAGCAAGTCTTGGATGTCATTTCTAAAAACTCAAACCAAGAACCCTTATAACTTATATAAGTTTCTCTTAATAACCTAATATCAACACCATCTCCCAAATAATGGAAAAATGATCCTTGCCCAAATTTGGCACCGCCCACGAATCATGGAGTGCCTTCGTCCTAAATTCATCTTTGGTTTAGGTAGATCGACCTATGGAATTAGATTTAAACATCTTCCTCCTGTCAATCTCTTGCTTAAAAGTCTAAAATAGATGTAACTAAACTTTAGTTAATCATCATTATTTCTACAAAGAAACAAACACAAGATCTATTAAGGTAAATAACCTTAACTGGATTTCTTTCATAAAAGACATGCAAAGGTGCATTCTTTGAACACTCTCAATATAGAGCATTACAAACACTTTTAAGCATGCTCTTAGGTCCTAAATGACCCATTCTTTCTTTTACCTACAACAACTTGCTTGCTCTCTCATTCAACCTTAGAATTCCACACATCTTGATTAGGATTATGTGAATCGGAATTAAAGTACTTAGTTGATCCATATAGGCATTGTAAAAAACAATACAAATTTTTATCTTTTGCTACACTTCATTAGTAAATAGAAGGAATTCTAATTTTGTCCAAACATGATAATGACTACTAGAGAATCTATTGCACTAAGAAATTCAATTTGACCTAACGGTTGAATTGCTTCTAAGAGTGAAGTTGGGTTCGTAGTATAACCAGTAAAAATAGTCATGTTTAGCCAGAATTGAGCACCACTAGTGTTAGTCTCATATTCATTCTCTAGTTTGATTAAATGGCTCTTCCTAAATATGCCTAATGATAGTCTACATCGATAAACTTTGTATCTCATTAGGAGTGCATACTTAGCAAGTAGATATTAAGTTTCTTCTTAGTCAATCTAGACTACTTGCATCTCACATATGTGCTTTGAAGTTTCATGATGATAATGTGCTCTCATGTAATGCAATTATATGCTTTCATGCTTATCTTAATGCTCAATGTTTATTTGCTTAACTATTGAATGCAATGTCTTTAAAATCGTTAGCTTTTTTCTAATGAAATTTAGATAAAATATTATTTAGTTTATCTTGAAATAAACAACACTGCTCCTAAGGCTAAATGCAACATGTTTTTACATATGATTGCATTTAAAATTATCACATTAGTATGCGTTGTTTACATAACTTACGATTATAATTTGGCACCTACACTATTTAGTTTTAATGTATGACAATAATAATTTAAATGTCATATATTCTTACACTTAATCTTGTTTGATTATTGTGTTGATCAATGCTTAGATAAACATTGCATGATTATATCTATATATCCTTATGCATATATGTAAATATATGAATATATATATATATATATTAATATATATAAATATATATATATATTCGCGACACTATACTATTTTCCTTCGCGTCCGCGTCACAAATCTAAAAAGTCAAAAGAGTCATAGAATGGTCTTAAATATCCTTGAGTCTTCGTACACACCTTCCCTTAATCATCATCTCTATTTCTTTCAAATCATCCACTCTTTCGTCAAGAAAAAGGTAATACTAAACAACGCTCCTCCAAGTAGGTTTGACAACTTGAATATTTCATCCGAAATATTCAAGTATCTTTAACTTGCAATCGCAAATGTTAAAAGTCATATCCGAAAATTCCTATTCAACCCGTTTAACAACATAAGTTAAAATGCTTCGTCTTCTAATTGACAAAACATTCTTTCTCTTCGATGAAAGCATTCTTTCTCTTCGACAAAATACTCTTCTCTTGGACGAAAACACTCTATCTCATCGACAAACATAATTCTTTCTCTTGGACGAAAGCATTTCTTTCTTTTTGATGAAAACCAATTCGTCTCTTCTAACGAAAACATACTTTCTCTTACGACGAGACATTATTTCTCTCGAAGAAAAACATACTTTCTCTTTGTATGAAAACAAAAACACTCTTTATCTTATCGATCACACATCTTTTCCTTCTCCACTAACCCACCACGGCCTCTACCACATAGAGATGGCTAATCTCTTCCTCTACACTTTATAGCTACCAACACCTTTAAGATAACATTATACCATCTCATATGATTGTTTTTAATGAACTTCACCAATACTCGAAAAGACCACCACCATCTTGACATTATCAAGCACCGCCGTCACTATCTTCGTTTGTTTTCTTTATTATATTATATATAATTATTATTATTTTTTCGCTACAAACACACCGAAAGATACGTCACCATTTCCTTCGGACAATTCCAAAAGGTAACATCTAAAAATCTCCATCGAAAAGGCTGTCAGAAATAACATCGCCGACAAGCATTGTCTTACCCCTCAAGCTAGATCCAGTAAATTATCTTCGTCAAGGTTTAGGAATGATGAGACACATTCCAAAATCGTTCTCTTTCTTTTCTTCTATTTCGATTTCTAGTCCTGTGTTCCATTCCATGTCGTGACAACTTAACTACTTCATCCGAAGTACTTTAAGAATTTTTAATTGGCGAAATGCAAATTAAAAATCTCACTCTTTTAAAAAAAATAGTTAATTTCTCCAAACATCCCTCCTGTTGGCGGTCCCAGCGTGTAACACCCCTAAAAATGTGACGCAGCGGAAATACGTCTGGGAGCGTTACTTCATAATACAATAGCGCAAGATACAAGAGAACGACCTCTAAATGTGTCGTTTTAAAACAAACTTGTGTAATTTTTTCTGAAATCCAAAACAATAGTTGTCCCATCATTGTCATCAATGAAAAAAACCCTTGAATTAGACTCCAATGCACATCAAATAATCAAGCATCTAATTTCACCGAGAAAACATCTAAAAGTGCACCATTAAAGTTGGTGAGTTCATAAGTTTTGTAAGTATATTTGTAAATGTTAAATCCAAAGAGTTATAAAGTATGTATGATTATTCAATCCTAAAATAACGCCAAAAAAGTAAGAGTAAATGCAGAATCAAAAGTGTTTAGTGTTTAATTTCTTCGCCGAAATATAATGAAAAGTTTCAGAAATTTTAATGTTCAAAATGTATGGTCTACTATACAAATACATATCACATAGATAATTATTTTAACTGTTGCCGCTATAGCTCATGACCCAAACCGAAACCTTAAGTATACGTTGCCATAAACTAGTGCCACCGGTAGGTCATTGCCTAGCACCTAGTTTCCTCACATGTAATGCGTCCGTGTACATGGTATTGCGTTTTTACTCATACCCGGACCGGGGAGTTCATTCCCAATAGATGATTCACATAATGCATTCGCGCTCCCTCAACCGGATCCACCCGTTGAGAATTAACAGTTCATGATAGGGGACTTTCATGGCAATAAGAGCAACTTAGCAAACCACGTAAAAAGGAAATTCCTCGACATAAAGTACTTGTGGCCCAAAATAAAAGTACCATTGTATTCGTAAATAGCTTTGAGTACTTAATTCCATAAGTAGAAAAGAGTGTGATACAAATCAAGTAGTTGAATTCGAAATAAGTATGTAAACAATTTCGTAAACATGTATGCAAACGAGTAAGTGACAAGGTATGGAACCAAGTTTGTAATCAACCAGTAGTTGTGTTTGTAATGTATTTTAAAATCAAGTAAGTAAACCAACTGATAGAATAGTATGAGAAAGATATAGTAAACAAATATGTAAACAAGTCGAATTGAGCATGTATTCTCCCCCGAGATTTGTAAAGTAAATGTAAAACAAGTGAAAGAGGGGCTATAAACTCACATTGATGTTGAAGAACAATTGACAGATAGGCATCTAATATGCACAACACGAACGGAAGACGAAACGGCTCGATCAGAAGTTTTGCAGCTATATCTTAACGCTAATTCTCACTAGCCTAAGGTAATGCATATTGGGTCTCCCGAGATTTAGTTATGATGCAACGCGTCAAACTTGATAAAAGATTTAGATTTAAAGTCGTAATAGTTTGGTGGTTGGTTAAATAAATAAATTAAAAATATACGCAACGTGTGTAATATATATTCTTTATATATTACTTATGAAAAATAACCCTTATATAATTCTTACCGTAAATTATATCACAAAAACGATCAATCCAAAGATTTATGAAAAGTATATAACACCTTGCAATAATAAGTGCGAGTTGTTAATTAAACCCATTAGTTTGACTCCAATTTATTTAACAAAAGACTTTGAATAAAAGTTGACACGTATCTTACTATTATAACTTAAACAACCGAAATTGGTAACCGTTTATAACCATTATAAAATATAATTTAATATTTTATAAATATTGTTACCATTTCTGTTAACAGGATCCGTGTCTAAAACCTTCGCCTTATTGTAAAAGTATTTTTTCGCTCGTTGTCCAGGATTATTGTATAAATACCTTTAATATATCTTAAAACATATCTATTTTCTTCTTATCGTTTCTCTAAATAAATAAAGTTTTAGTAAATCTAAATAAAAAATAAATATAAATTTTCGTCATGATTTTTCCGTTTGTAAATCGTTTTTCCCTTATCCGCAAACAAAACGTTTTTCCAGTAAGGGAATATATTGGAATCAATGCCGTTTCAATATTTCAAATGCCCGCGTGTTTAGATATAATATATATATACACCATTATATTTAAATTACACCAATTATTAAGGATTATCTTTATTTAACCGATTAAAAAACACCAAAAATATTTATCCATTTTAAAATATAAATATTAAACCTTAAGTTTATTTTTATTTGAGTCGTTTATATATAACCAACAAACCCTCTCAGTTTTCCTCGTGACCTCGCTAAACCAAACAACAAATTACAGGCCCTTTACATTGTCGAGCAACTACCGAAACGCACGCCTGAGGTACGAACAGGCATGCCAAACCACTCATGTGCATGGCTTTGTTAAGCCCAAGACGCCCCTATCGGCGAAGCAACCAAACAAGCACACATAAAAATCCCATTTTCTGCATAAACCAAACACTCCTAATCTGCTGCTAAACTCAAACCAAAACGCACACTAACTGGTCTTTAAACCTATAAACAAACACCTTCTCATGGGGCTGTTACCATAACCAAACACCCCTTGGCATTAGTCTCATGTTAAACCAACACCCAACCCAGCTATAGCCACTGCCCACGACCAACCCGACACGACCGCTGTCCAGAGCCCAACCCAACCACCCTACACATAATACACTTTATAATTAAACCAAACAACCTTCTCCTGCGGCAGCTGCTAAAACCAAACGCCCCAAAATGATTTTAACAGTCCAAACGCACACTCCTCTCGCTGTCATATACAAACCAACACACCCTGGTGCTTGCGACCAAACCACACGCACCCTATAACTGTGACCATTCAAACGAACACACTTGCTGGTGGTTTTTATAAAACCCCACGCATCTTATTCGGCTGCCACGCAGCCGAATCCAAACGCGCCCTTGTGATAGCATGAATAAACATCCCTCCTTGCTTGTGCGGTTTTATAGTAGACCATACGCACCCATTGGTGCAAATTTCGTTTTTGTTAAAACCAAACGGAGCCTTTGTTTTCAGGTGGTGCCTTCGGTTGCTGTGAGTGATGATGTACGAAAGAATATGAGGATGGCGATGGAGGTGATTCGTAGTGACGAACAGTGGCTGTGGGATTTAGGTCGCGTGAAGAAGTGAGTAGATCGGAAATCCGGTGATGGGGAGTGTTTTGGTTGGGCCGGGAAAAAGCTCGCACAAAACTTTCCGCCTGTGGTGTGGTCGCCGGCGGTGAGGAGGAGAGAGGGAAGAAGATGAAAGTGAGTTGTTGTTTTTGGTTAAGAATGGAATGAAAAGGAATAATGAACAATAAAAATTTTATATATTAAAGTTTTAAATAAAAATAAAAGGTTTAAATAGTATAGGTTAAATCGTAAATATTTAACGTATTTTTATAACTTTCGTTCGGGACTCATTGTGAAGCGAACGCTAACGGACATTCACACACGAACTTTCGCCATTATGGTTCCGAATCATTTTTTCTGATAAAAATGAGAATACTCGTGACTAATTTTCGTAATTGTTTCATAAAATTTATACAAACTTTAATTATTAATTTTGTTCATTTCCGATAAACGGTCCGTAAAAATGATTTTATTAAATTTCCCTAGATTGCGTTTAACACAACACACTTTCGATTAACAAATAATTAATTTAATAATATTTTTATTAAATAATTTATGATAAATAATTAATAATTTAATTATTTGGTCGTTACCGTTGTGTTTCAAAAATTTTTAGCGAGGGCATTTCAGTCACCTCTTATTGGTTTTCCAGATCTCGGTCAAAACTGAAAAGTTTGTCTGAAAGATCGTTACATCAAATGTTTTAGGGTCCCAGTTGTAAGAACGTGCATATAGTTGGTCGTTCTTATAAGTCAAGCCCGACACAAAATCAACGATCGAAATAGTTATTTCCAAAAATTCGAAAATTCTCGATGGTACAGACACGGAGCCCCGAATCTATTTCTGAGGCGCCACCAAGATATATCTGGGACCGCCGGCAGCAAGCTTGTAATACCGCTCATTCTTTTATTAATTGGTATGTGCTTAATTACACATACCATTTACCTAGGAAAACATGCCAAAAAGACAAAAATCATACAAAAAATACATTGTATTTGTGTGTTTTGCATTTGTATTGTGCAGGTAACGGATATCTAAGAAAAGGACAAAAACCAAGTCAAAACGGACAAAACCGAGCACGGAATGGAAAAGCGTGACAAGTCCAATAAGTTCCAAGTCAAATTCACTAAAAAGTCAACCCACAAAGATTAAAGTCCAAGAAGCCAAAGCCGACAGAGCCGTAAACGAAAAGACTTAATGGTCCACTCCGTACCCTCTAATGGCCGGTGCAGCCCCATTAGTCATTTATTAATCTAAGGCTTAATAAGCCCTTATACAACAACCCCAAAATTCCTGCTTCTAATTGCTGCCTAATTTCAAGCCCAAACAAAACACTTAACAACCTACACATACGGCTGTTATGTTTATTTCACCACATGAACCATCCATGCAATAACTCTATATAACCTTAGGGACTGAAGTTGTTAATTCCCAAAACTTTTACACCATCAAGGACTGTGGGTGCAAATACATATAACAAGATAAAAGGCCAAACATGCCATTCCCCCAAACCTTTACCCTGCTCACCCAAACCAAATTTTCCCGCCCAAAATTACCTGTTACTATTCATCATCTCTTTCACCTCGACTACTGTTCCTACAAACAAAACATCACTCTCAGTCACACCCACCTTAACCCCACTGCCTCACATAGGCATTTGCCATGTTGGCAATCCCTCAACGTTTTATTGGACAAGGAAAATCTAAGCTGGCTGATATAGAACTTGGCTCAAAAAGATAAATGGCTGAGATTGACTTTTGACCTCTCTCACCACAAAAACACAGCTGTTAAACCTCATCCCAGTGAAAAAGCACAACAAGTGAAGACCAAGCTTAAAGACTTTTAGTATAAATATAGTAGCTAGTGTAGCTTATTTTTTTGTCGAATTTTGTTAAGTCCGGTCTTGTATTAACAAAGTTTGTCCATTTTTAATATTGCAATTTAATTTACTTGTCATTTTAATTACTGTCATTTAATTTCAAGCATTGTACCCTTTTTTAGTTAATGAAATTTTAAGTGTTTTTCTTTAATCATTGTCATTTGCATTACTTGTCTTTTAAATACTGTTTTTTAAGCTCTTGAATAAGCTTTTGAACCATTGAAAGCTTATATAAACACTTGTTTTCAATTCTGTCTAAAAAATCAAAAAAAAAATCACAAAAAGACTCACCCCTCAAATACCTCAGCTATTTGGATGATAAGCTAGCCTTGGAAGCATATAACACATACTACTTATCTTTGACAAGCTAAAGCTCGTAGATTACTTATTTGCCCTGTTTTGAGCAAGGGCTTTGTAAGTTTTCTATTTTTCAATTTCTTGCTTATTTACTGTTCATCTACTTATTATTGCTTATTTTCTGTTTTTTATTGAGCTTATTTTATTTATATTATATCTATTTCCCATTGATTATTGCTTATATGTCCTTGGTTTAAGTTTTTCTTTAAAACTGCCTTTTATAGCTTATAACTGCTTTCCTTGTTTGCTTATTTTAAAGTGCTTATTGCTGTGATCTTATTGCTTATTTTTGCTTAACATTGCTTGCTTGTCATCTGTCTTTAAGGTTCTTTGCTTAAATCCTTAAAAATCACCTTAAAAAAGGATTTTTCAAACTTTAAAGGGGTGTTTGGTTTAAGACTGAAAATGGGTCAAAAATGAGTGTAAAGTTGTTTTGGGTCACCAAGTCAAATTTAACAAGCCTTTTTAAGTCCTTTTCATCTATTTTTAAAAGTTTTAAAAGTCTTAATCTCTTTTTCAAAGTGTTTAGCAGTTATGGTTTGAATCTGTGAACACACACCTTAATTAATCAGCTTGTTTGATTAGATTTTTGAATCTTGTGTTTTTATGATGTTTTTATGCTTGTTTAAGTGTTAAAACAAAGTTTTAATCAAGGCTTAAAGGTCTGCAAGTTTGGTTTGTGTATTGTCCAAATCTGTCAAAATTTGGTTAAGTGTCTTGTAAGTTAAAAACAGATTTTCCAATTTCAAATTTAGATTAGATATAATTGTTTTTAGAATCTGAAATTTAGATTAGATATAATTGTTTTTAGAATCTAAAATTTTAAACATAAGTTCTTTGACGGTTGAAATTTATTCGTTTGTGCTTTTTAGAGATTTAAAATAGCTTTTACTAGGGCTGCATGTACTTAAACAACCCTTAATTTAAGAGCTGTTTGGGTCACCTCATTTAGGAGCTAAAAGCTCATTTGAGTTTTTTTAAGCTCTTAGCTTGTTAGAAATTCTTTAATTAGGTGTTGATTAAGTATTTAAATCTGTTTTGAGGTTCTTAGTAGCTTGTTAGGGCTTAAGTTTAGCTTTTAGAGCTTATTTGGTTTTTGCAAAATCACCACAGTTAGCAATTTTAGTTTTAAAATAAAAGCTTAAGAACTGTCATCTTTAAGCTCATTTTCTGGGCTTATTGTAGCTTTTCAAAAATAATCTCAAGTTTTAAAGTTGTTAGTTTTCAGCTTATTTATAACTTTGTTTTTAAAGTTTTCAAAAAAAGTAAAAAAAAAGGTTTTCAAAAAGAAAGAGGCCACATGTCGAACCCATGACCTCCCCTTTGCACACACTCATCCCACCATACACACACACTAACCATTAGCACCAGTAGGGCCATCTGGTCATGTTCTCCCTTAGTTTAATTTTATACCTTTTTACCCAGTTTTGCTTATAAGCCCATTTCGACTTATACTGGCTTATTTTTCGAATTAGTCATTTTTTTCCTAGGATCACACTCTCCAAACTACTTTCCAGAATTTTTTCAGATTTTTCTCATTAAGTTTAGTATTTTTTAATTAATTTTTCTTTTTAAAACTGTTTTTAATTCATAAAAAATTATTAAAAAATCAAAAAAATATTTTTTTTTAATTTTCTTTTATCATTTAGCACCTAGGAAAATTAATTTGCATCCGTAGGGTTAAAATTTCACAATTTGGTTTTTTAAAGAACGGGTTTTGATTCCCGTTCTTGTTTTTTTAGGTTTTCAACTAAAGTACTTTCGTTTTAGGGTTTTATTTACTTGTCTTTGCTTATTATTAGTAGAATTAGGAATCCAAACCAAAAAATCATTGTTTGATTTTAGTCCGTGTTCCTTTCCTTGTCGTGACAACTTAACTACTTCATCCGAAGTACTTTAAGTATTTTTAATTAGCGAAATGCAAATTAAAATGTCATTTTTTTCAAAAAATTCGTCAATTTCCCCAAACATCACTCCTGTTAGCGGTCCGGCGGCCCCAGATATATCTAGGACCGCCGGCAGCAGCTTGTAATACCATTCATTTTTTTTCACTACATAACACTTCCTCTCTTATGCTACGAGTTTACGTCTGCTCCACACTCAAACTTGTACCCAATATCTCTCTATAGATCAATGGGTCATCCTCATATCCCAACACTCATAAGCATCGTTGCTTATGTTTTCAAGAGTCAAGTGAATTTCATAATGAAATGCGTCTCATTATCAAACACATTCCTTATAATCGATAGACTTACAATCCATCACTTCACAATAAATCCCCTCACATACAAATCTTGGTCCTCACATCTCGCATACGTCTTGTCTCAAATTCATAGACGATTCTTCTCACTTCTAAACATTCCTTCTTCACTTCTAATGAGTCTCCTCATCTCTAACGTTTCTTCTCACTTCTATACGTTTCTTCTCTCTTCTAATAGTCTTGTTACTATTAGAATTCCTCCTATATCCCTTGACAACTTAATTATCTCATCCGAAATATTTAAGTAATTTGCGAAATGCAAATGTCACTCCTTCGCTAAACTTTCCACTTTCCAGAAAGTGAAGAACATAAAGAAGATATTAAATCTTCAAGTGTTATTGAGTCACCACATTGTTGAGTCTCTTATTATTATTCCATCATGAAAGAACTACCACCTAACTGCCACCTCCTTTCACAATTCTCACTTCGTTCCTCAACAATTGTCAACCAACAAACACCAAACAAACTTTAAATTCCCATCATCTAACGTTTGTATCGATAGGATCATATGCACATCAATTGTTAGTGAAAATGATATATCAATCTTTTCTATCAACCTCTCGTCAACACGTTCCTTCTTTAAATATGCTCATCCTTTCCCACTTTTCGGCTCTTTGGAATCATTTTCATTCACATCCAAGAGCACATCGTCTCCATCCTCGTCTTATTTTTCTCTTTATTCTTCTAAAGTGTGTGTATATATATATATATATATATATATATATAGTATATACGATTATATAATTAAATATATATATTGTGACATATTTTTCCCCAGAGATATTAATGTTATTCCCGTCTACTTTTTTAAGATCATTCTCTAATAATTAATGTCAATCAATAAACGAATCTCATTCTCGTTTATTAAAAGTCGGTCTAATCTTTCTCCGTAAACATACGTCTCGATTCTTTTTATTTCATCATTTAGGTTGTTTTTAAAATAATGATTACTTGTGTCTAGTTTTTACTTCTCTTTCAAAGTGTCATACTTTAGAATAATAAAACCTAGAAGTGCATGTCTAGTTCCCCGCTAATGTTTTTCTATATGTATATGTGCACTTGTCTAATAACTTTGTTTTGTAGTACAACAATATCTTGATTCCTTGGTTCCCTAAATACGGGGGAGCATACACCAAGGGGGAGCACTTGCAAGTGCTCTACTCATTTAAATTGCATCAAACTTGTTGAGCATACGGGGGGGTGAGTGGAGTAATTTATTTTTCCATGGATCCGTTAGAGTCAATATATAAGGAATGATATTATCATGGGGACGCAATGAGCAAAGGGGAGCTAGGAGATATGTGGGTAAATAGCATGGAGTTGGTTAAACCGTGATGATAGAAGACTTCACTGGGATTTATGCAAGCTCAGCCATTATAGGAAGATAGGATTGGAGATAGGTCAAATTACGATGAAGGGTTTATACATACTCCCAAAACTTCAGCTCCTCCACTCAAAATCACCCTAAACCTTAGGTCATTTGTGGAGTGTGTATTCCTGCGTCGAAACCTCAAAACTTCAGATATATATGAATTACGCTACTGGGTTTCCATTGTTAGTTGATCCCTTTCGCACATTCTCAATCTAAATCCCCACGACAATCCCTTTCTACAAAAAAATTTATCCCAAAGGAAAAAAAAAAAACATACCACAAAACACAGTAAGATCCCCCACCCCCCCCCTCCCCAGAAGATAACGACACAACCCCGGGGAATTTTCGCCCTACATTTAAGTATGTTTTCCCTCCCTTTCCCCCCGTTTAAATGTCCCCCCTCCCCCTCCCAAAAACCCCAGTTAATAATATAGAAACCCCTTGGAAAAGAGAACACCAAGACCCCCTAGCCTTTATTTTTATGGGGGGGGGGCGCCGGGGGGGAGGGGGGGGGAGGGCGGGGCTGAGGATTGGGGGGTGTGGTGTGGGGAAGTTAGTTGTAGGGGGTGGGGTTGGTTAAGGAGGGAGGGGGTCGGCAAGGAGTAATAGTGACTAGATATGAAGAGTTTTGTTTCATTGTTTATTCAAAAATTCATATCTAACCCGTATTTCTCGATATTTTCTTCATTCCTCCAACATATATACTGAACACATCTACCTTTTCCTCACCTGTTCCTAAAATCGCACCGATACAAACAACTCGAAGTACCTACCCTCTTGTCTTGCCTACTTCTCACCTCTCATGACCTTTTCTAAACTATCCAAGGAACACACAATCACCTTCACCTTTATTTCTCACATCTTCTCCTCATACCTCAAACCTATATACTCGGAGCACCTATCCTCTTCTCATTCCTCCAATATATATACCCAGAGCACGTACCCTCTTCTCATGTCTTCTTCTCAAACCTCTAACCTATATGCTCCAACCATAATCCACACTATACCTTTTTGTTTCAACAAAAGGGGGAGAAGGGAGTGTAAACGAGTAACTTTTAAAACTTTTAAACTTTACTATGTGTTATAGTTTACATAGTTTGTCATCATCAAAAAGGGGGAGATTCTAAGTGCAAATATTACGATATTTAATCAATATGATCTCTTTATGTTTTGGTGATGACAAACATGTAACTTCTAATACGTAACGTAAAGTGCGCAAGTTACTAGTAATCACAAATTATCAATGCATACTCGCATCCACATCTCTCAACATCTCAAGTATGCATCAAGACGAACATTGGTTTACACCCGACGTAAATCACATAAGGTATGTACAAACAAATCATTAAACATGATTAGTGATCAAGAAAATAATTTTTCTTATTAATCTATCACATTTCTACAAAACTATATTTTTACAAAATACACAAAATAGTTTTGCTAAATAAAAACAAAAATAATGTTTTATTTGAAATTCAAATTTTGAATTCAGTTTCCCCCCCAAAACTGAATACAACTCAGCCAGATAAACCTTCCCCACAAAAGGACAAAAATCAGAGCGTCAGTCTAGGGGCGGCCCCCTTAGTGCCTAGGGCGGCCCCCATATATATATGGGACCGCCACCAGCTGACCGTTGGATTTCCCTGCCTATAAATACTGCACTCTCTCCTGTATAAAATTAACCCTCTTTGCATAGATTTTTCAAATTCTTTTCTCTCTCTAAAATCCCCTTTCTCTCTCTAAATCTCTTGATCACTAACATAGTTTAATCTTGTTTAAATGTGATCCAATCTTCTATCCTTTCCTTCTTCCCTCATGTGCAAGAGAAGAACTTCGGTCATCTTCAAGATCCGAAGTTATGTAGTCTAGTTAGTCCATTTGTAACATTTGTTACATATAGATCGAGTCCATGTCTTCCAATCTTTAGTAGTGTGTAGATCCAAATGATGTATATATTTGGATGGGTTGATTGTGGGTTGGTTAGTATTTTAGGCCTTAAAATACATTGGTGAAGTGGTAGATTGGTTCTAGCTAAGATTAGGACTCGACATCTAGCTTAGTGTCGGAAAATAATGTAAGCGACGCGGTTTATGTGTTTAGGCCATAAAACACAAGGTTTGTTATGTTGGGCCATAAAACATAACGGGTTTGGTTGTACCCGAAGAAGAACTCGACATCTAGCTTAGTGTCGGAAAATAATGTAAGCATTGGTATAAGGTTTTCTCCGCCGAAAGGGAGCTTGTTGATTAGTGAAGTAACTCTCGAGTTGGATACTCGGGGAGTGGAGTAGGGCGAAGAGGAGCTTCGTGACCGAACCACTATAAATCACCGTGTCCGGTTTGCATTTTCTTTTACCTTTCTCTTTACTTATATCTTTACATATATCGCTTTACTTTTACATTTGCATTGTGCTTATGATTGTGTGAATTATTGTGTATGTTGTGTTAGTCATGGTTGTGTAGCTCTTTGTAGTAAACATTGTGAGTGTGAATATATTGGTAAAATATGCGCTAGTTATTGTAAATCCATTATTGACACTTCTCATATTGCGTCAAACTTGATTGGTGATTTGATACAAATAATCTAGTCTGAAAAACCTCTTCTGGAGGCGGTCCCTATAAAACTGGCGGCCCCCTGATGTACTAGGCGGCCCCCATATATTTATGGGACCGCCGGCAGAGAGTGATGTAATGTTTTGATCTAAAGTTTTTAAGGGAAAACGTATTCACCCCCTCTACGGTTTCCACAAACTCTACTCTCGAACTCAAAATCAACATTCTCAAAAGCTAACTTGATCTTCTTTTGCAACTTGATTCTTTAATAGCTTGTATAAAATCTTTATCTTTGTACTTGATCTTGAATGTAGATTTCAACCACATAATGTTGCTGACGAAAGATCTTGAACACGATGATACTGATTGAGCATTGCTTTGTAGAAGACTTGAACACTTGTCTTTATCCTTGAATCTTCATACTCTTTTAGCTCCCCCTCAGTCACATATCCATCTCTTGAATATTGAAGTAGTGAATTTGATTGTGAAGACTTTTTTTTAAAAGAATTGTTGTTGAAGACAATGATGATATTGTTGAAGTATTTTCATCCAAATGTTGAACCGGCTATCTTGATTTGTCCCATATATTCTTGCTTATATCTTCTCCCCTTTCATATACTTGAATTGATCTTACATTTTCTCCCCAAATATACTAATATCTTATTTCTCTCATATTAGGCCAATACCAAGCTTATATTTTCTCCCACTCATGATGATTATGATCCATCGTGAGCATCATGACCATATAAGCTTCGAAATAAGCTCCGAGTAAAGAATATCCTTTGAAGTCCATGAAATTGAAATCAAAATCTTTTCTTTTCTTTTTAAGAATCAAACATTCTCCCCTTTATAAACAAACATACTCCCCCAAAATAACCATAAGCTTCCTCAAACCAACAAACTTGATTGCTATCATTCTCATGAAGGTTGAAAGATAACTTTTGATGTTATAATAATCGTTGAAGATGTCATGCTTGTGAAAGGTAGAAATGTTGTTTTAGATGACTTTTCTGACTTTCTTATTCTTCTTTTGCATTATTTTATGTTTTAGATATGAGTTAAAAAAGATGTATAGTTTTGCTTTATAAAAAGGGTAGTTCGGTTCCTTCTGTGTAGAGTTGTTCGGTTTCTTCTTGAAAGTAGATAGATCGGTTTCGTCTATGAGTTGTTCGGTTCCTACTTTTGATTTCCAGAAAACGCGTGAAGACCAAAAACGCGTCTTTGACTTTGACCAAAAAGTCAAACTTGGTCAAAGTTGATACAAAGTTTGTTACAATTCTGGTACAATTCTTGTTACAAAACAGTTACAACAAACTGTTTTCAGATCTTGAAAAAAAAATAAGCAGTTTTTAAGCAAATTAAGCAGATTTAAAACCAGATAAGCATCGAAATAAGCATAAAATAAGCTGTTTGACTGAATAAGCAGAAAATAAACTGAATAAGCACACGATCAAGCTGAATAAGCTAAAAACTCGTCTGAATAAGCAATAAGCACTCAGATTAAGATGAAAATAAGCAGATAAGCACAAAATAAGCAATTTTAAGCATATAAGCACTCAAATATCAGAATAAGCACACTGAATATCCTATTAAGCAGTACGAATAAGCACGAGTTAAGCTCAAATAAGCTCGAAAAATCTAATTATCAGACTTAATAAGTACAAAAACATAGAATAAGCACGAATAAGCTCCCGAATAAGCAATAAGCTGACGGAATAAGCTAAAAATTAAGCAGAAATAAGCACAGAATAAGCACAATAAGTAATATCTCAATCTCACAAACACAATCAAACACTAAAATATAACACTAATCCGTAATCATTGACTCTTGATACCACATATTAAGCATATAAATCTTGATTGATGACTAGTGTGTGAAAATTAAGGTGTAATTAGTGTGTGTGTTTAGAGAGAGAATTTCTTAACTTGCCTTTTGATTAAAATGAAATTGTTACACTTAACCTTGACATAAATACTATTTATACCCCTTGGTTAACTATCCATATTGAACTTTCCTAACTTAACACTTCTAGTCCCTGTACTTATTAAAGTACTTACAAGTAGGTCATTTCTCTATTTCTAACACCCCCAACGAAAAATAGTTTGAAAATGAGGATACGAGAACTCACCTTAACAAAGATGATAAGTAGCTGTGATTATGATCAAACAATTGTATGCAACGGTGTCTAGACATGACCTAATCTAGTTAATGTCCGATTTAGAAATGTGTTTTCAAATGTATGATTTGGGTTGATGTATAGGAGTCAAAATGTGTGTTGTACAATTGATTTTAATGTTATTGGTTGTGTGATGGTTGGTGATTTAGACCCGAAGTAGATAAGTTGAAGTATGTACATTAATGCTATCTACTTATACTATTTAAAGAAAATAGACAAGTAAAAATAGATAATAAATAATACGCTCTGATATTCCATCCGGTAATCCCAAGTTATCTAATTTAATTGTATTATTAATAAGAAGTGACACGTTCTAATTACTTTAACAATATAGTGAAGTTTTATAATTTATAAAACTTTAAAATATATTTTTCGTCTTTTAGTCGTTTATTAAAATAATAATATTTTATTATTTCTTCCTTTTGCCGGATTTTGAGATAATAAATTTCAGTGAAATATTTTATGAGTATAGAAATTTTATAAAATTTCGGCATGACCCGTTTGTTTAATAACGCTTTCCAAGGTCTTAGACCTTATTTTTCAAACATTTTTCCCAAATAATTCAAATTCTGACAAAATGCCAAAATCTAAGTTTTTGCGACGATTTATCAAAACTCATTTCTCTAATTAACTCTTTTAACTATATAAGTATAATTCGCCTTCAAAAGTCCACCCATAACGTTTAAAATGACTAGTTTTCGCTTATTGTGTGACACCCGTGATTTGAACAGGTTATTCATACCTTTAGAGTTGGCTAAGTGTTTATTTGTGCTATATTTGTGATCTATGTGGTTTATCTGTGTGCATGATTATCATTCTGAGGTGCGTGTTCATCTCATTTAAAATGGGTTTGAGATATTGAGGGTTATTTCCATTTTGTTCACGTGTAGTAACAATGGAAATGAGTGACGTGTTTGCATGCATTGCTACATCAATTTATTGATAATTATGTGTTGGATTATTATGAAAGTTATGTCATAGTGGAAGTAAATTAGGTTCGTGAAATATGAGAAATAGTAATGAACTTTCTAAATATAGAAAGTATTTTTGGAAATGAAAGTTATAAATAGAAAGTTAGTATTTGGATTTTCATGAAAAAAGTTTACCAATTTTATCAAGGTTTTTGTAGGAAATTAAAATAATGTAAATATAAGTATAATTAATAATTAATTAAAAAAAATATATTATATAGGGGACGATCAGTTTTGGGGGATAAAGAAAAAAATGTTTTTTATCTAATCCTAAGTATAATTAGACTAGGATTCTATTCAATTAGATTTTATATAAAACCCTAGCTCATATATTTTCTACCCCTTCTTTCTTTGAGCTGTACAAAACCCTCGTCCCCTTAGAACAAGGAAAACAAAATTTTGATCTAAGAAATTAAGAGCTAGATCGTGTTAGGATCAAGAAAGAACGCTTGGTAAGGATTCTACTCTTGTTAATTCTTTATAAATCTTGTAACAAATAATATGATGGATCATTAGGGTTTAAAACTTCTGTAATTTAATGATGTTATAATCATTCTAGTGCGTTTAGGGTTTGATTAGGATCATATTGGTGTAAACGGTTAGGCTTAGACCGCGTTAATTTATGAATTAGGGTTTGGCAGATTTTTGGGCTGTGTTCAACTGTTGATATCTCCATGATGGTAACATGTTTTGAGGTGTTTCTAGTGCCTAAATTGTAGTTCAGAGAGTCTACTTTTCAAAAAGTCCGGCCTCGATCAATTTTGAGTTATGGAAGTTAGTCAAATGGTCATTGCAAGAAAAGTTGTCAAAACAATAAATACGTGTCAGATTTATGTCATAATTAGAGAGGTAAAACCCCTATTTAAAATTCAAATTAAGGTTAGCCAAAACACAAAAGTTAAGTTCTATATGTCTATTAACTTCCTCGTGAAAATTAGACTCTATTTAGTTGCCTAAGTATGGTTAACAAGGTCAAACATTTTAGTGCGCGTTCAGATCCGAATCTGGGTCCTTTTGAATTAGGAATTTATTTAAGGTAGTTAGTAAACACCTAAGTGAACATAGGTGATTTATGTGAGAATTTATTTGGTTCAACAAGCAAGAGTTGGAAGCGATATAAGTGACACTAAAATTCTGCGTTTTCAGGTAAAATGTAGATCACTAGAATTATGAGTAAATGAAGTGGTTAAAGTTGGGCATGGTGTCGGGGTGACCAATGGGGGTAATTAAACACCATAGACATCAATCATATGATTGTTACATGGACTTAAGCATTTAGCTTAGGCGCGTGTAATACATTTATATTTTATTGTGTAGCTTTGTGTAAGATATTTGGAAGCTGCTTGAGCATCAGGTGAGTTTCATAGTCCCTCTTTTTATATTGCTTTTAAATTAGGATTGAAATGATGCAAATGGTTTTGAAATGTTTTAAATTGCTGTGATTATGTGTTTTAATTTGAGTATGGACATTGTGTGACTGTTACATGACTTGATGTTACATATTGATTGTGATTTACTTGCATGTTCTATATTTGGCATCTCAAGTGTTGTTTGAATGGATCAGATGAGTACGCCTACTCAGTTTTGGAATGGATCGGATGGGTACGCCTACCCAGTATTTGGTTGTTGATATGATGATTTGGATTGCATGTTAGCATAAGTTCATGATAGTTCATAATTGTCCTACCTTGTCTTTATTAATCATAGTAATTGATTTAAGGTTTAAATTGTGTATCTTAAACCTATGACTCTCACCAACCTTTGTGTTGACGTTTTTAGCTCATTTCAGATAAGCATCAGGAGATCATAGGAATGAGAGAAGTGGCAAAAGAGACCATAGGCTGCATGCGGAGTTTAATCTCCTAGTTTATTTCTTGTTTGATTGAATATTGAATGTTTGTTGGTTTGATCTGCTTAGAATTGTTTTGGTTGTATTGCATGTCTTGGTATTAGTGTGAACCCCTTTTACTTTAATACAAGATGCCGGTTTTTTTTTATGTTTGTTTGGGTATTTTCATGACACTTTGTGTCACTTATGTTCCATTTAGTTCATGTGGTTTTATCTATTGTGACACCATATTGTTGTGATGATATCCATTCTCGTTACGCCTCGTGTTTCCGCCTTGGCGAGGTGTGACAAAAGAATCCACCACCCCCTTTACTCGGCGGATCAATGAGTTTGTTTTTCCAAAGAAAATTTGAATGCCTACCACTGTGAAAACATACGATGGGACGGAGATCCAGAAGATCATCTCAAAACATTCACAACGACAGCCCGAGTGGAGAGATGGGCGATGCGCTTGGTGCCACATGTTCAACTCGATCCTGCTAGGATCAACCTGACTGTGGTTTGATGAGTTGGAACCAGAAAGCACTGATAGCTTTAAAAACCTAAGAGAGAAGTTCTTAGCTCTTAACTGAAACATGAAGAGGTTATACCAATGATAGGTTAACTTCCACATGTGAAGCAAAAGGAAGGAGAAGTCTGTATAACCTTTATGGGAGAAATTCATCAATGAGGCCTACTGTTTAAAGGAGCATCGGGAAAACTAATGAGAATCTTGAATCCCATTTATGGCATAATCACCTCGGATTGGATCAAGAGACTTAATGGACAACATTCCCATGGAGCGGTGGGATGATAATGATGAGTGCGAGCAAAGAGTTTATCCGAGGAGAAAAAGTAGCTGCTGGCCAATCTAAGAAGAGAGGACAAGCCTCGAAGCAACAAGATTCCAGCAAGCCCCGACAAAAGTCTAATGTTGAGCGACGAGATAAATTCAAGCGACGTCCAAGAGATCGAAGTCACGATCGATTCACAACGCTCATAAAGACCCCTAAAGAGATATTGGTAATAAAATCAGGAAAAGGAACATTCGTCGCTCCACCTCACATGTCAGGAGTACCGAAAGCAAGAAATAAGAACAAGTACTGTGATTTCCATGAGGATAAAGGGCATAATACAAAATGCTGTCTACAGTTGAGGATTGGCAAATCCAAAGAAGCTATAAACTCGGGTCAATTAGCACATCTGATGAAAGAAATCAAAAAAGGCAATACCAAGGCAAGCACTTGCAAAGTATTGAAGAAGCCTGATCAAGCGCCAAAGATAAAGGAGTCACCATCTTCATGGTCCACTCCTGGGAAGGAATGTATGTCCCCCATCAGGGATGAATCCACCTCCCTGGATGGACATCTCCTTTCCCTCGCTCACAGACGCAAACCTTGAAGACTACTCCATAATCATTTGCACAGAGATAGGGGGATGACGTCCATAGGATGTATATGGACCGTGGTAGCGCTTTATAAATATTATATGAGCATTGTTTCCTAAGGCTAAGACCAGAAGTGAGAAGAAGGTTGGTCCTAGCGAGCGCCCCTCTCATTGGGTTCTCAAGAAAAATCTCTTAGCCCCTAGGGCAGATACTCTTACGAGTGGTCTTGGGAAAAACAACCCTATCAATTAACATTATGGATGGAATTTTTAGTTGTCAAGTCGCCTTCCCAATAAAATGGAATATTGTCAAGACCAAGGATACGCGCCTTAGGAGCAGTCCCGTCTACCACTCATGACATGATGAAATTTCCAACATAGGCAGGAGTAGCCACCTTGGTTTGAAAAAGCATTTTGCGATCCAATGCGCTAAAGGTTCCAAAGGCCATTGCGTGATGTGTGATGTGAATGCAAGCGTAATTTGGACGCGATGCGTTTAGTATTAAAAAAATACGAAAGATATTTATACATAGTATATTCCACCAAGTACCAAGTAAATGCAATAAACTTACAAAATAAGTTACTAGCATATTCAATTTAGGCCAATAATCCATTTTTATAGCAAATAAATCAAAAGCAAAGCTTGACATAAAACACTTAGCAAAACACAAGGTACTATATTTTCTTTATTGTGTTTGTTTTGGACGTATTTTAACAAGTTTATATTTAAAAGGCCATTAAAATATGTGGGTGTCTTTTATATGGTTTAATTTTGACTAAAATGACCTAAATTCTAGATTGCGACCGTTGCTAGCATTACACAAATGCGGTATATAATTGGGTATAATGCGAAAGCAATATAGGATGGCCTTGCATTAGGTACCATGATGCGAAATTTTAAATGCAATGCAATGATGTGTGCAATTTGCGCAATGATGCGCACATTTTTAAACCAAGGTAGCCACTATTGTGAGCGAAAGAGCCAGACTGTTAGAAATACAGTTGGTGCACCAGCAGCCGCTCTACCTAAAGAACATATGTTTTAAAGTTGCAATACCTCCTGGAGTACATTGAAGTAATTATGCATGTATGCGGGGGCTTAACTGAAGAAGGACGAGAGCTATGTGAAGTTCTGAAAGCAAATCTAGACGTGTTCGCTTGGAAGCCAGTTGATATGACCTGCGTACGAAGAACGATGGCAGAACATATGCTTGGGGTGAAGAAGGGAACTCCC
This sequence comes from Tanacetum coccineum, assembly GCA_026074375.1. Taxonomy (NCBI): domain Eukaryota; kingdom Viridiplantae; phylum Streptophyta; class Magnoliopsida; order Asterales; family Asteraceae; genus Tanacetum; species Tanacetum coccineum. The sequence goes on from BQNB010035655.1 coordinate 33,199, forward strand.
CCTTCAGGCAAAAGAAAAGAGGCATGGCACCAGAAAGGAATAAGGTGGCGAATGAATAGGTTTTAGTAAGCTTATGGAGGCCGAAATAATAAGAGAAGTTACATACCACATCTGGATCTTGAACCCGGTATTGGTCAAGAAACATGGTAAAAGTTGGCGAATGTGTGTTGACTTCATCTACCTCAACAAAGCTTGCCCAAAAGATTGATACCCTTTTTCGAAATTGATTAGAAAGTAGAGTCGCTATATGGATATCTAATAAAGTGTTTTTTGGACGCCTACAATGGATACCACCAAATTCAAATGGCTGAGGAAGATGAGAAAAAAATTACATTTCACACCAATCAATGAGTGTTTTGTTATACTAAGATGTTTTTAAGGCTAAAGAATGTCGGTACAACTTACCAGCGGTTGGTAGATAAGGCCTTTGAAAGACAAATTGGTAGAAATTTAGAAGTTTATGTGGATGACTTAGTCATCAAAAGTCACAACGAGTAGAAATCCATAAGGGATATTGAAGTGACTTTCCGCACGTTAAGAAGAATAAACATAAAGTTAAATCTCAAAAATTGCACATTTATGGCGGAGGAAGGAATGTTCCTTGGGCATACCATAAGCAAGGACAAGATCCAAGCTTGTAGCGAGAAAGCCCAAGCCATAATCAACATGCCCTCCTCTAGAACATTGAAAGATGTGCAAAGCCTAAATGGAAAGCTCGCAAGTCTGAACAGATTCTTATCAAAGCACCTGAAGAGTCACTACCATTCTTCAAGACCCTGAAATGGTGCATCAAGAAAAGAGACTTTGTTTGGACGAAAGAAGCCTAAATAGCCCTTGGAGAAATGAAAATACAAATGGCAGACTGCCAACTTTAACCGCTCCCATTGAAGGGGAGACGTTGATAATGTATTTATCTGTTGTGGAAGAAGCAATCAGTGTCGTCCTACTAGCAGAGCGAGGTGACAACCAAATACCGGTGTATTTTTTCAGGCGGGCGTTGTAATTTCTGGAGATTAATTATCCACCCATGGAAAAGTTGATACTAGCTCTTGTTCATGCAGCAAGGAGACTGAGGAGATACTTCCAAGCCCATCCTATAGGAGTAATTACATATCATCCCATAAAGCAAGTCTTATCAAGACCGGAAAACTCAGGTGTCACACCCCGCCAAGGCGAAAACGCGAGGCGTAACACGATAGACATCGTCACAACACATTGATGTCGACAATAGAGAAACACTAAATGCATTTAAATTAAATCAAAATGTTATGACGACACCTGACACAAGAGGAGACTTGTATCGAGGTTAATCGCAGCACAAAAATACATAGTCATAAAATATTTAAAACATCAAAATCCAAAATATCTTAAAATGAAAGTACAGAAAACAAATGATAAACAATAAGACTCCAAATGCAGAGTCCTATAGTCTCGCTAGCCATGCAGTCTTAACTTAGTTAAAGCTCGCCATTCTGACCTGAAAATGATACTTAAAAACGTCAACATTACGTTGGTGAGATTCATAGGTTTACTTAAAACATACGCTTGCTGTGCCTTAAAACAATTGGGACAAACATGAATATTATACATACATGTAAGCATTTAAATCTACACATAAACAAATACACATTCAGGCTTAGATTAGCACTGGCGTCTCATACACCAAGCTCACCTAGAATGCACACCAAAACGTATACACATGGTTGAGTATGCGTTACTCCCGATCCCAAATTTCCACATCGTACAAGTAGGCGTTACCCCCGATCCAAACAAGCACGCATACATAGCAGTATAATAACATAATTTATCCAAAACAATAAACTAATTATCACATCATATAAAACATTTCAAAAAAAATATTTTGTATCATTTCCACCCTAATAAAACATGTAAAAGGGGATATGAATACTCACTTCAAACTCCACACGCGCGCACAAAAATCCAAGCAATAATCTACATAAACATATAATTCGGGTTACACATAATCAATGCTTTACGGCCCTATCCATGTAACCTTTAACTGATGGATTCTAATGACTAAAAATACATTGAAGACCATCCCAACAAGTTTCTCACTCGTTATCTATACTCTAACTATATTTTACACTAATGATCATATTTTCAGTTTATTGCAGAAAATTAAGGTCACTTTTACGAATTTTTATAAAACAGTAAACGACCTCCTCTGACTTCCAAAACCTATTTACATCATCATCAACGAGTTTTAAACCTACTAGAATTTTTACAACCTTGGTTATTAAGTTTAACTATTTTTCAAAAATTCGACAACACAAACTGTCTTGAAAAATTTCTAATCGCACACCAAAAAGTTTGATTTTTTTTAAATAAGTAGACACTTTAAAAATATTTGTAAAAAATACATGGGTTACTATACACCTTGAACTTATATCAACTTCGATTTCACATCCTAGAAAAATGTTTTGATAGGGTTTTTGACCTCACAAACATGACTCAAATCTGAACCGAAAACTCAGATTCGACCCGAATTTTGTAAAAATGTTTTGAGTGACTTTTACTCACTTTCAATTCTTGAAACCAATTTTTTTGGAAATTAGACTCTTTGTAGATGATTTTAGAGCCAAGAAACTCTATAAAACTCATCCGTATGACCGAGTTATGACCCAAACAAGTTGACCTAAAATTCTGCTCAGATTAAATTACGTATATTTAACACATTTAAAATCTAACCAAACGCATAATTAACCTACTAATTAATTACTAATCATATTTTTATGTATCTAAAAAATAACTAATGTAGTTATCTAATAAACTAATTCTATCAACTTAAAACGTTAATAAAATTAAATAACGAAGAATAAAAAACACTTTAACACCATTCCCAAAACACATCCTATAACCTCCAAAAAAAACTCCCCTAAAATTATTAAAAAAAATTTTTTTACCCCCCCCCCCCCTTTCCTTAAATTTTCTACCACACAACCCTTTTTTATATTTAATCCACAAATTTTACTTTAAATATCAATTATAATATCAACTAGTATAATATAAAATAAACCACAAAATTGCAAAAAAAAAAAAAAAAAAATATTACCCAAACCCCCCACCCCCAAATAAAAAAAATTAAAAATAAATATAATATATTCTTATCAAAAAATAAAACAAACAATAACATAAACCCAACCCAAGAAAATAAATAACTAAATTTAACATCCAACACACCACCCACAACATAAAAACACAACAACTACACAATAAAAAACAACACAAAAACTATCAACTACCCCAAAATAATATCTCACTCCACAAAATCAAATACTACCCACCCTCCCCTCACTCCCTCCAAAAAAACAACTACCACAATTCATTCTATCTATGCTACAATCTTCATATCATCAACCATTATAATATAAAATACTCTCTGTACTTTATCGCTACCTATCACCATATCACTACCTCAACTACCACACCATCGCCCTCACTGATACCTTACTTACTCCATCCACTATACTTATTACCTCCCTCCTCTAAGATAGCTCTCCTCACGCCTCTCATCATATGTTCCACCTATCTCATCACCCCTCTTGTACCCTATACTTCTATCCAACTATACCTAACTATAATCCACCTCTATATAATATGTCGTGCTCGCCTCCCCCCCCGCTCGTGTACCCGCTCTCCACGCTTATATCATAATGTATAGTGCTACATATACATGTCCACTTCCCCTCCCCTCCCCTCTTCCACTTCTCGCTCACTGCCTCACTGTCCTATTCTACATCTATGCACCCGAAAAATAATTAAATATATATATATTTATAAACTCATTCTTCTGGACCTACAGGTGTTTGTTTGGGTCGGCACAAAGAAAAAAAAGGAAAAAAGAGTCCAAGTTGTATTAGGAAACAAATAACCAAAAACCTCTTATAAATACTCCTTGTTCACAAACCCTAAAACAATTTTGCTTCCCCTCTCTCCCCCTTGTGTTCGACCGCCCCCCGAGACCAAAAAGGAACCACCAAATCTTTCTAAAGAAAATTTAGGGTTAAGATCGTGTGCGTTCATGTTAAAAGGTTTCTTGTATAACCCTTTTTATTTAATCTTCTTTTAATTTAAAATTATGTAACTTTTAAATTGATAGAATTAGGGTTTCATAGAAACTCAGTATTTATATATGTATGATCATAAAAATATGATTAGTAATTAATTAGTAGGTTAATTATGCGTTTGGTTAGATTTTAAAAGTGTTAAATATACGTATATTTATCTGAGCTTGATGATTTTAGGTAAACTTGATTTGGGTATAACTCGTCATTATAAGATTGAGTTTTATAGGAGTTATGGGCTCTCTAAAATTCATCTAGCAAAGAGTCTAATTCCAATAAAAATTGGTTTCAAGAATTTGAATTCAAAAGTGAGTAAAAGTCAATCAAAACTTTTTTTACATAATTCGGTCGATTCTGAGTTTTCGGTTCTGATTTGAGTCATGTTTGTGATGGTCAAAAACCTATCAAAACATTTTTCTAGTAGGATGTGAATCGAAAGTTGATAAAGTTCAAGGTGATATTAACCATGTTATTTTTTACAAATATTTTTAAAGTGTCTTACTTATTTAAAAAAAATTCAAACTTTTTGTGTGAATTGAAATTTTTCAAGACAGTTTGTGTTGTCGAATTTTTGAAAAATAGTTAAACTTTAATAACAAGGTTGTAAAAATTCTAGTAGGTTTAAAACTCGTTGATGATGATGTAAATAGGTTTTGGAAGTCAGAGGAGGTCGTTTACTGTTTTATAAAAATTCGTAAAAGTGACCTTAATTTTCTGCAATAAACTGAAAATATGATCATTAGTGTAAAACATAGTTAGAGTATAGATAACGAGTGAGAAACTTGTTGGGATGGTCTTGAATGTATTTTTAGTCATTAGAATCCATCAATTAAAGGTTACATGGATAGGGCCGTAAAGCCTTGATTATGTGTAACCCGAATTATATGTTTATGTAGATTATTGCTTGGATTTTTGTGCGCGCGTGTGGAGTTTGAAGTGAGTATTCATAGCCCCTTTTACATGTTTTCTTAGGGTGGAAATGATACAAAATATTTTTTTTGAAATGTTTTATATGATGTGATAATTAGTTTATTGTTTTGGACAAATTATGTTATTATATTGCTATGTATGCGTGCTTGTTTGGATCGGGGGTAACGCCTACTTGTACGATGTGGAAATTTGGGATCGGGAGTACAAAAAAAAAAAAACGCATATTCAATCTGTGTATACGTTTTGGTGGCATTCTAGGTGAGCTTTGGTGGTATGGCGCCTGTGATAAATCGAAGCCTGAATGTGTATTTGTTTATGTGTAGATTTAAATGCTTACATGTATGTATAATATTCATGTTTGTCCCAATTGTTTTAAGGCACAGGCTAAGCGTATGTTTTAAGTAAACCTATGAATCTCACCAACGTAATGTTGACGTTTTTAAGTATCATTTTCAGGTCAGAATGGCGAGCTTTAACTAAGTTAAGACTGCATGGCTAGCGAGACTATAGGACTCTGCATTTGGAGTCTTATTGTTTATCATTTGTTTTCTGTACTTTCATTTTAAGATATTTTGGATTTTGATGTTTTAAATATTTTATGACTATGTATTTTTTGGTGCTTGGCGATTAACTCGATACAGTCCCCTCTTGTAGTCAGTTGTCGTCATAACATTTTGATTTAATTTAAATGCATTTAGTGTTTCTTTATTGTCGACATCAATGTGTTGTGACGATGTCTATCGTATTACACCTCGCGTTTCCGCCTTGGCGGGGTGTGACACCTGAGTTTTCCGGTCTTGATAAGACTTGCTTTATGGGATGATCTGTAATTACTCCTATAGGATGGGCTTGGAAGTATCTCCTCAGGTCTCTTTGCGGCTATGAACAAGAGCTTGTATCAACTTTTCCTAGTGGATAATTTAGATCTCCGAAATTATACAACGGCTCACGCCCGAAAAACCAACGGGTATTGGTTGTCACCTCGCTCTGCTAGTAGGACGACACTGATTGGTTCTTCCACAACAGATAAATACATTATCAACGTCTCCCTTCAATGGGAGCGGTTAAAGTTGGCAGTTCTGCCATTTGTCTTTTCATTTCTCCAAGGGCTATTTAGGTTTCTTTCGTCCAAACAAAGTCGCTTTTCTTGATGGCTCCCATTTCAGGGTCTTGAAGAATGGTAGTGACTCTTTAGGTGCTTTGATAAGAATCTGTTCAGACTTGCGAGCTTTCCATTTAGGCTTTGCACATCTTTCAATGTTCTAGAGGAGGGCATGTTGATTATGGCTTGGGCTTTCTCGCTACAAGCTTGGATCTTGTCTTGCTTATGGTATGCCAGAGGGACATTTCCTTCCTCCGCCAGTAATTGTGCAATTTTTGAGATTTAACAAAAAAAAACTTTATTTTGGGGGGTTTTAATTTTTATTTTTTATTCTCTTTAAGGCGGAAGTCACCTTCAATATCCCTTATGGATTTCTACTCGTTGTGACTTTTGATGACTAAGTCATCCACATAAACTTCTAAATTTCTACCAATTTGTCTTTCAAAGGCCTTATCTACCAACCGCTGGTAAGTTGCACCGACATTCTTTAGCCTTAAAGACATCTTAGTATAACAAAACACTCATTGATTGGTGTGAAATGTAATTTTTTTCTCATCTTCCTCAGCCATTTGAATTTGGTGGTATCCCTTGTAGGCGTCCAAAAAACACTTTATTAGATATCCTATAGCCGACGTATATTTCTAATCAATTTCGAAAATGGGGTATTCAACTTTGGGCAAGCTTTGTTGAGGTAGATGAAGTCAACACACATTCGCCAACTTTTACCCATGTTTCTTGACAATACCGGGTTCAAGATCCAGATGTGGTATGTAACTTCTCTTATTATTTCGGCCTCCATAAGCTTCTAAACCTATTCATTCACCACCTTATTCCTCTATGGTGCCATGCCTCTTTTCTTTTGCCTGAAGGGGGAGTTCCTTCTTTCACCCCAAGATTATGTTCTGCCATCGTTCTTCGTACGCAGGTCATATCAACTGGCTTCCAAGCGAACACGTCTAGATTTGCTTTCAGAACTTCACATAAGCTCTGCTTCCCTCTTCAGTTAGCCCCCTCCTAACATGCCTAATTACTTCAGGTACTCCAGGTGTATTGCAACTTTAAAACTTTATGTTCTTTAGGTAGACCGGCTGGCTGGTGCACCAACTGTATTTCTAACAGTCTGGCTCTTTCGTTCATAATAGTGGCTACCTTGGTTTAAAAATGCGCGCATCATTGCGCAAATTGCACGCATCATTGCATTGCATTTAAAATTTCGCATCATGGTGCCTAATGCAAGGCCATCCCATATTGCGTTCGCATTATACCGTAATTTACCGCATTTGTGTAATGCTAGCAACGGTCGCAATTGTCGCAATCTAGAATTTAGGTCATTTTAGTCAAAATTAAACCATATAAAAGATACCCACATATTTTAATGGCCTTTTAAATATAAACTTGTTAAAAGACGTCCAAAACAAACACAATAAAGAAAATATAGTACCTTGTGTTTTGCTAAGTGTTTTATGTCAAGCTTTGCCTTTGATTTATTTGCTATAAAAATATATTATTGGCCTAAATTCAATATGCGAGATAACTTATTTCGTAAAGTTTATTGGCATTTTACTTGGTACTTGAGGATTATACTATGTTAAATATTTTTCGTATTTTTTTAATACTAAACGTATCGCGTCCAAATTGCGCTTGCATTCACATCACACATCACGCAATGGCCTTTGGGACCTTTAGCGCATTGGATCGCAAAATGCTTTTTCAAACCAAGGTGGCTACTCCTGCCTATCTTGGAAATTTCATCATGCCATGAGTGGTAGACGGGACTGCTCTAAGGCGCGTATCCTTGTCGTTACATTTCGATTTTATTAGGAAGGCGAACGTGACAACTAAAAAATTATCATAATGTTAAATTGAGAGGTTGTTTTCCTTAAAGACCACTCGTAAGAGTATCTGCCCTAGGGGCTAAGAGTTTTTTCTTGAGAATCCCATGAGTAGGGTGCGCTTCGCTAGCAATCCAACTTCTTCTCTCTTTGGTTCTTAACCTCTTAGGAAACAATGCTTATATAATATTTATAAAGCTCTACCACGGTCTATATACATCCTATAGACGTCATCCCCCTATCTTTGTGCAAATGATTATGGAGTAGTCTTCAAGGTATGCGTCTGTGAGCGGGGGAAAGGAGATGTCCATTCGGGGAGGTGGATTCATCCTTGACGGGGGACGTACATTCCTTCCCAGGAGTGGACCATGAAGATGGTGACTCCTTTATCTTTGGGCTTGATCAGGCTTCTTCAATACTTTGTAAGTGCTTGCCTTGGTATTGCCTTTTTTGATTTCTTTCACCAGATGTGCTAATTGACCTAAGTTTACAGCTTCTTTGATTTGCATCCTCAAATGTAGACAGTCGTCTGTATTATGCCCTTTATCCTCATGGAAGTCACAATACTTGTTCTTATTTCTTGCTTCCGGTACTCCTGACATGTGAGGTGGAGCGATGAATGTTCCTTTTCCTGATTTTATTGCCAATATCTCTTTGGGGGTCTTTATGAGCGTTGTGAATCGATCGTGACTTCGATCTCTTTGGACACCGCTTGAATATTCTCGTCGCTAAAACATTAGACTTTTGGCATGGGCTTGCTGGCTTCTACATAACTGAACTACTACCCTCATCAAATCCTGTACCTTCCCCCCCTCATGTTGCTTCATGGCCTTGTCCTCTCTTCTTTAGATTGGCAGCAGCACTTTTTCTCCTCGGATAAACTCTATGCTCGCCACTATCATTTCATCCACCGTCTTCTTTGGGATGTTGTCATAAGTCTCTTGGAGTCATCGAGGTAGATATGCCATAATGGATTCTAGAGTATTCTCATTAGTTCCTGTGGGGGAAAATTTTTTTTTGTGATCCTTTAAACAGTAGGCTCTCATTGATGAAGTTCTCCATAAAGGTTTATGCAGACTCTCCTTCCATTTGCTTCACATGGTGGAGTTCAACCGGATCTTTGGTATATCTCTTCTGTTGCAGGTTATGAGCTAAGAACTTCTCTCTTAGGTTTTTAAAGCTATCAGTGCTTTCTGGTTCCAACTCATCAAACCACAGTCAGGTTGATTTCCAGCAGGATCGAGTTGAAGACATGTGGCACCAAGCGATCAGCCATGATCTAGCCACTCGGGCTGCTCGATTGTGAATGTTTTGAGATGATCTTCTGGATCTCCGTCCCATCGTATGTTTTCACAGTGGTAGGCATTCAGATTTTCTTTGGAAAAACAAACTCATTGATCCGCCGAGTAAAGGGGGTGGTGGATTCTTTTGTCACACCTCGCCAAGGCGGAAACACGAGGCGTAACGAGAATGGATATCATCACAACAATATGGTGTCACAATAGATTAAAAACCACATGAAAATAAATGGAACATAGTGAACCATATAGTGTCATGGGAAATACCAAAAACTAATTAAAAAAAAACCGGCATCTTGTATTAAAGTAAAAGGGGTTCACACTAATACCAAGACATGCAATACAACCAAAACAATTCTAAGCAGATCAAACCAACAAACATTCAATATTCAATCAAACAAGAAATAAACTAGGAGATTAAACTCGGCATGCAGCCTATGGTCTCTTTTGCCACTTCTCTCATTCCTATGATCTTCCTGATGCTTATCTGAAAATGATGCTTAAAAACGTCAACACAAAGGTTGGTGAGAGTCATAGGTTTAAGACACATAATTTAAACCTTAAATCAATTACTGTGATTAATAAAGACAAGGTAGGACAATTATGAACTATCATGAACTTATGCTAACATGCAATCCAAATCATCATATCAACAAACTAAATACTGGGTAGGCGTACCCATCTGATCCATTCCAAAACTGAGTAGGCGTACTCATCTGATCCATTCAACAACACTTGACATGCCAAATATAGAACATGCAAGTAAATCACAATCAACGTAAACATCAAGTCATGTAACAGTCACACAATGTCCATACTCAAATTAAAACACATAATCACAGCAATTTAAAATATTTCAAAACCATTTGCATCATTTCCATCCTAATTTAAAAGCAATATAAAAAAGTAACTATGAAACTCACCTGATGCTCAAGCAACTTCCAAATATCTTACTCACAAAGCTAACAATAGAAAATATATACGTTTAATTACACGCGACTAAGCCTCGCAAATGCTTAAGGTCTCATGGTGTAACAATCATATGATGGATGTCTATGGTGTTTAATTACCCCTATTGGTCACCCCGACACCATGCCCAACTTTAACAACTTCATTTGCTCATAATTCTAGTGATCTACATTTTACCTGAAAACGCAGAATTTTAGTGCCACTTATCTCGCTTCCAACCCTTACTTATTTAACCAAATAAATTACTCACATAAATCACCTATGTTCACTTTAGGTGTTTTACTGAACTACCTCTCGTTTTCCCAAAAGCATACGCCACATGTACAAGTGCCTCAATAAATTCCTAATTTAAAATGTACCAGATTCGGATCTGAACGACGCACTAAAATGTTTGAACCTTGTTAGCCATACTTAGACAATCTGTTAGAGGCTAATTTTACAGGGAAGTTATAGTCATTATAGAACTTGATTTTCTGTATTTGGCTAACCTTAATTCGAATTTTAAATAGGGGTTTTACCTCTTTTTTTTTTTTTTTTTTTTTTTTTTTTATTCTGACATAAATCTGACCCGTATTTACTGTTTTGACAACTTTTCTTGCAATGACCATTTGACTAACTTCCCAACTCAAAATCGTTCGAGGCCAGACTTTTGAAAAAAGTAGACTCCTGACATCTACAATTTAGCACTAGAAAAAGAAACACCCTCAAACACGTGTACCATCATGGAGAATTCATCAGTTTGAACACAGCCTTAAAATCTGCCAAACCCTTATTCGCAAATTAACGCGATCTAAGCCTAACTATTTACACAAATATGATCATAATCAAACCCTAAACGCATTAGCATGATTTATAACATCATTAATTACAGAAGTTTTAAACCCTAATGATCCATCATATTATTTGTTACATGATTTATAAAGAATTAACAAGAGTAGAATCCTTACCTAGCGATCTTTCTTGATCCTAACACGATCTAGCTCTCACTTTCTTGGATCAAAATTTTGTTTCTCTTTGTTCTTAGGGGTGGGTTTCGTACGGCACAAAGAATAGGGTGAAAAGAGGAGGCAACTAATGAACTAGGGATTTATATAAGTTAGATAATTAGAAACCTAATCTTACTAAAACTAGTTTTAAGATAAAATACAAATTTTTTTCTTTTTCCTTTCACAATCGTCGGGCACCCCCCGTAAAAATATATTTTTATTATTATTTTTTTAATTATTAATTATATCATTTCCTACTTTACCTTAATTTCCTACAAAAACCTTGGTAAAATTGGTAAACCTTTTGCATGAAAAACTAAATACTAACTTTCTATTTATAACATTCATTTCCAAAAATACTTTCTATATTTAGAAAGTTCATCAGTAACACTCGAACTTCACAGTTTTAATACATTTCTAATAAGCAATACTTTCTATATTTATCCAACATATAATCACACACAAGGTGACGTAGCAATGCATGCAAGCACGCCATCATTTCCATTGTCACTATAAGTGAACAAAATGGAATACTCATCAAATACCTCAAACTCATTCCTAAATGAGATGAACATGCACCCCAGAATGATAATTATATACACAGATAAAGCCACATAGCACACACATATAACACGTATAGACACTTAGCCAACTCTAAAGGTATGACTAACCTGCTCAATTCACGGGTGTCACAGTATCCCCTCCTTAAGGAAATCTTATCCCGAGATTTAACTAGCCGATTCAATAGCACGATCAACAAATAACTGAGGATACTTAGACTTCATATGGTCAGTCTGCGCTCCAGTGAACTCTGGGGACCATGCTTTGAATTCCAACACAACTTTCACAAGTGATTCTTACTGCGCTTCAAAACTGCCTAATCCTCCGGTCCATAACCTCTACTGGCTCCCTAACAAACGAAGAGTCTGGGTCAATCGTGATTCATCTATGGCACATGCAGATTAGCATCCGCCAAGCATTTTCTTTAAACTTTAAACCGTGGAATGTGTCATGCAATACTACTCAATTCTCGGGCAATCTTAATTGATATCTACAGGGTCGATCCTTTCATGGATCTTGAAGGTCCTACATACCTCGGGTGTGCTATACTTTACTTTATTCCAAAACGTAATCACGGCCTTATCATGGTGATATACCTTTAATAACACTGATCTTCCAACCTTGGAACTCCAACGGCTTACATCCTTTTATAAGTCTAGCTCTTTTGATGATCCCTCATGCTCTGGGAACTTTTCCTTTGTATCAACACTACTTTATTCAGTCATTTCCTGTAGCCAGTTATGGTCGCCAATCAAACTACTTTCACTAATTTCCACCATAGAAATGGGCGAGCCTACATTTTCCTCCCATACAATGCTGGTGAACGGAGCACATCCGAATGTTCGGAATGATAACTATTGTGGTTTATGAGAAATTCAGCTAGTGGTAGGTGACATCCTAATTTGCCACAAAGTCAATAACACGTGCTTTAACCATATCATCCAAATTCTAAATCGTATGCTCACTTTGTCCATTCGTTTGAGGATGATAAGTTGTACTCATATCCAATTGCGTCCCTAAAGCTTTTTGCACTGTTTTCCAACAACGCGATGTAAACTAGTCTTCTATCTCGAGATCCTAATAATCGGCACTGGGAGGCTTAGTTATGTCGTGCGGACTATTCATCAATTGTACAACTTTTTCCAACCTTGCTCGTACTATAATCCTCTCCCATCGCCAGAAAATAAGCCGACTTGGTCAACCTGTCGACTATTACCCAAATTGTATCATGCCCACTCTTTGTCTTAGGTAACTTGGTAATAAAATCCATAGTGATCTTATCCTAGTTCCATTCAGGTATCTCAGGTTATTGCAATAAACCCGAAGGCCTTTGATGCTCAGCCTTCACCTTAGAACAAGTTAAACATTTGCTAACATAAGTAGCAATATCCCTCTTCATTCCCGGCCACCAGTACATATCTCGAAGATCATGGTACATCTTATCCGCTCTAGGATGTACAGAGTACTTAGTATTATGAACTTTGTCCATAATTATCGTTCTCACACCTCCTACTAACGAGACCCATATACGGTTATAAAAGTATTGACTCTGGATCTTCTTTCCTTTCATCTCGTTGATCTAAACCATTTAGGTATTTCTGCCAAGTATGTTCTTTTGTTTGTACGCCTCACCTTAGGGCTTGCCAGTATCATTTTCTTACTCTAGGTTGATATAGTCATAGCCATTGCTCGTACACGTCTAGGTTTCACTCGTTCCTTCCTACTTAATGCATCAGCCACCACATTCGCCTTACTTGGATGGTAGCGAATCTCACACTCATAGTCACTAAATAACTCAATCCACCCTCCCTATGGACGCATATTCAATCCTTCTGATCAAAATATATGTTGAGGCTCTTATGGTATCCGTGTAGATGACACTCTTCGTACATACAAATAATGCCTCCAAGTTTTAAGGTAGGGCAAACACAAATGCTCCTAATTTAGGTCGGGTGTTTATAATTCTTCTCATGATCTTTAGCTATCTTGATGCATAGGCAATTCCTTTGCCCCTTTGCATGAGTACACAACCTAATCCCTTATTTGATGCATCATAGTAGACTACGAAATTTTCAACCCCGTCGGGTAGTGACAATATCGGTGCATCATACAATTTAGTCTTTAAAGTTTGAAAGGCCTCTCCTGTTCTCTTCTACGCCCCACTCATACTTTTTGTTTTTCTGAGTTAACGAAGTAAGAGGTTTAGCAATCTTAGAGAAGTTTGTGATAAAACATCCGTAGTAAACTGCTAACCCCAAAAATGATCGAATTTCAGACGGTGTTGTAGGAGCTTTCTAACTCTTTACTACGTCAATCTTACTTGGATCCACGTGAATACCAGATTGGTTGATCACGTGACCAAGGAAATGCACGTCCTGCAACCAGAACTCACACTTGGAAAATTTAGCATACAACTTCTCCTTCTTCAGCAATTCCAACACCAACCTCAAATGGACCTCATGTTTCTCCTTAGACTTTGAGTAGATCAAAATGTCATCAATGAAAACAATGATGAACTTATCTAGGTACGGTTTGCAAACTCGGTTCATCAAATCCATAAAGACTGTTGGTGCATTGGTTAATCCAAATGGCATAACCGTAAACTCAAAATGTCCATATCTCGTTCGAAACGCGGTCTTTGGAATATCATCCTCATGTACTCGGAGTTGGTGATAACCCAACTGAAGATCTATCTTGGAGAAATAACGTCCTCCTTGCATCTGGTTAAATAAGTCATCAATTCTCGGGAGAGGATAGTGGTTCTTAACAGTCAACTTGTTCAACTCCTTATAGTCAATGCACATGCGAAAAGAGCCATCCTTCTTCTTAACAAATAACACAGGTGCTCCCCACGGAGAATGACTTGGTCGTATGAAACCCTTGTCTTGCAATTCTTGAAGCTGCCCAGACAATTCTTGCATTTCTGAGGGCGCTAGACGATATGGAGACTTCGCAACCGGCGTCGCTCCAGGAACTAAATCTATGCAAAACTCAACTTGTCGTTGTGGTGGTAACCCCGACAAGTCTTCCGGGAATACATCAACAAAATCCCGTACTACATACATATCACTCAATTTTGGTTCATCTACCTTTGCATTCATTAAGGCTTTGGCGGCTCCTAAAGTGCGTTCCCCTTGAACCCTAAGTATCCCACTACCTTCTAATGGTATTTCAACCACCTTCTCATGACACACTATCACAGCCTTATTCTGGGACAACCAGTCCATCCCCACAATCACATCGAAACTTCCATGACCCAATGGTATCAAATTTATGCTAAAGAGGGAATTTCCTAGTTCTAGTTTGCAGTCACGGATAATCCTATCAAATTCTACTTTCTTACCATCTGCTACTTCTATCACATAACCAGGATTTACAATACTAGGTTTCAGATTTAGTAAAGGCGCAAATTCAGTAGAAATGAAACTAAAATCAGCTCTATAATTAAAAAGCAGTAGCAAAATGATTATTCAAAGAAAAAGTACCCGTCATAATGTTAGGATCCTGTAAAGCCTCCACCGTATTCACATTCACATTGAAGGCCCTTCCTCTAGTTTAATTCCCATTGTTTTGGGTGTTACGATTGCCCTCCAAAGCCAACGGATTTCTTGCTTGATCAGGTGCTTGGTTCATCTTGGGACAAGTATTGCAAAGGTGATTAGAACTACCACATTCATAACAAACTGTCTGACCATTACCCATCCTAACTGCATTCACCAGAGCCACTTGCCTATACGGTGCCCGACAATCTTTAGCAAAGTAACTTGGTTTCTGACAGTTGAAACATAATTTGCAAGCTCCATTTTCTGGATGATAGGCATAACACTTGGCACACTTGGGATAGGAGCCCACAAACTTATTTCTAGGAGAAGCTGTCGCCACAAACCCTATCCCCACTTTTGCCTTCTTATTCTCTTTCCATGACCCTCCTGACTTACTTGACTCATCCACTCCCTTTCTTATCTCATTACCCTTCGTCAATGTACCATAATTGACTGCCTCATTAGTAAGTATTCCAGCCCTAAGGATTGCACTCTATATTATGGTTGGTTGGGTTGCTCAGAGCATTCCCCAAATCTCAAGAGCCAAACTAGCTATGTACCTCTTGATGCGTGATGACTCGGGAGTAACTAGGTGCGGAACCAACTTAGCCAATTTGTGAAACCAATCTGTATAGCCAGCATGATTGGCTCCCACCATCTTATGATTCCAAAACTCGGTTTCTAATTCTCCATTTCATTGCTAGGACAAAACTCCTCTACAAGCAATGCCTTAAAATCAGTCCATGACATACCTATTGTAGCTTCGCGACCTCTTGCTTGAACTTAGGTGTTCCACCAAGTCAAAGCCTTGTTCACAAACGCGCTAGCAGCATACTTCACCTTTTGATTCTTAGAACACCAACTATTATCAATTACATTCTACATCTTCTCGATCCATCAGGGAAGTGCTATCGCACCTCCCTTTCCATCATACTCTTTGGGATTGCATGCCTTGAACCCTTTGTAAGAACAGCCTTTGTTCCTACCATTTCCACCATTCCCACCATTCCCACCATTAGCAGTCACCTGATTAGCCACTTGAATGACGATTTGGGATAGGATGGTTTGCAATTACTGTGCGATGATGGCAGCAATGTCAGGATTCAAGCCAATAAAACATTCAATATTCAATCAAACGAGAAATAAAATAGGAAATTAAACTCCGCATTGCAGCCTAAGGTCTTTCTAGCCACTTCTCTCAATCCTATGATGTTCATGATGCTCACCTAAAAATGATGCTTAAAAACGTTAACATAAAGGTTGGTAAGAGTCATAGGTTTACGACACATAATTCAAACCTTCAATCAATTACTGTGATTAATAAAGACAAGGTAGGACAATTATGAACTATCATGATCTTATGCTAACATGCAATCTAAATCATCATATCAACAACCACATCCTGGGTAGGCGTACCCATCAGATCCATTCCAATACTGGGTAGGCGTACTCATCCGATCCATTCAACAACACTTGACATGCCAAATATAGAACATGCAAGTAAATCACAATCAACATGTAACATCAAGTCATGTAACAGTCACACAATGTCTATACTCAAATTAAAACACATAATCACAGCAATTTAAAACATTTCAAAACCATTTGCATCATTTCCATCCCAAATGTAAAAAGAAGGACTATGAAACTCACCTGATGCTCAAGCAACTTCTAAATATCTTACACAAAGCTACACAATAAAATATAAACGTGTTACACGCGACTAAGCCAAATGCTTAAGCCCATGTAACAATTATATGATGGATGTCTATAGTGTTTAATTATCCCCATGGGTCACCCCGACACCATGCCCAACGTTAACCACTTCATTTACTTATAATTCTAATGATCTACATTTTACCCGAAAACGTAGAATTTTAGTGTCACTTATCTCGCTTCCAACCCTTACCTATTGAACCAAATAAATTCTCACATAAATCACCTATGTTCACTTAGGTGTTTACTAACTAGCTCATTTTCCCCAAAAGCATACCACATGTACAAGTACCTCAAAGAAATTCCCAATTCAAAAGTACCCAGATTCGGAACTGAGCGCGCACTAAAAGGTTTGACCTTTCTAACCATACTTAGGCAACTAATTATAGGCTAATTTTCACGAAAAAATTAATAGACATATAGAACTTGACTTCTGTGTTTTGGTTAACCTTAATTCGAATTTTAAGTAGGGGTTTTACCTCTCTAAT
>BQNB010035656.1:8187-26694 GCA_026074375.1 Tanacetum coccineum
TCCTAGATCACCCTTGTTGAGCCATCTATGTTTTCACCCATTATTATATGTTTTGTTACACCATTTCGCCATAGCCAACCCTGTAGTTTATATTTATCTTTGTGTTGAAATTTCTGGCTACCTAAGTCCATGGTTTAGGAAAATGGTTTAAAGATTGGCACTTACTTTGATGATATATTATCTTGATCGTAGAAGACCCCTCGGTATTAGCACTTTCAATACTGTTTATCTTAAGTGGGGGGATATGTGATATGTTATATACAGGAGTATTGTAAAAAAAGAGAAAAGGTGGTGCAACTATAAGCCACCTAGTGATATAACTCCTGATGTTGGTTACGTGTTATAAAACCAACTAAGTAAAAAGGTGGTGCAACTATAAGCCACCTAGTGATTGGGGGATGGTGCAACTATAAGCCATCCGAAGTATAAAGGTGATGCCACTATAAGCCACCTAGTGAAGAATGGGTTAGCATGCTCCACAAGATCTCATTTTTAGCTAACCTATATTGATGATATGATTAGATTTTCGCACTCGAAGACTTGGACTATGGACGGAAAATAGCTGGTTATGGATACCTTAGATTATATAGGACTGTTTGTTTTTTGTTTCTATCTTCATACCAATTAAATGTGTATCCCATGTCTATTCTAACCCTTTATATCACCCAATAAACCTGTCTTATGTCACCCATGTTGCCATTAAGAATTGTTTAGACCCTAACTCTAACTAGTGTAGATTTGTGTACTTCCCAAGCTTATGATAGAATACATGCTATGACTATGCAGTTGAGCGATCACCTAAAAAATGAACACTTAGACTAGTTGAGAGTTGAGTAATTTTTGATTCTTTTTTCGTGAGGTGTTCGGCTTTGATGTTTCTAGCATAAGTCTTTTATAGATTCATTTCTTTGAGTTAAATTAGAGAAATCTTTTTATAAACTATTCTAAAAGGTTTACTTGAGGGCAAGTAGAAGTCAATTGGGGGAATATTTGATAACATCAAATATTTGATACTTTTTAGTGTCAATTTCCCCATGAAAATACATGCAATTGTCTTATAAATACTTAAATTTGATGCATTTACGGTTATTTAGTTGTTTTAAGGTAAAATGCAAGTATGTGATAAGAAACACGGGAAATGGATGAAAAATGAAGATATACAGTTTCTTACAAGACATTATGGCGTAACCCATATGATAGTGTTACACCGTAACCTATTCAAGGCAAGAAACGTCATTTAGAGATATTACGGCGTAACCACATGCAAGGTTTACGACGTAACATTATTATTATGGAAGGCTAAGTCATCCAAGTCAGCATTATGGCGTAACATGAACACTTGATTATGCCGTAACATCTTTTAGACCTGCAACATGGAAAGTACGCATCAGCAGTTTATGGCGTAAACCCCTAAAAGGTTACGCTGTAAAGTATTCTAAAGTTATAAATAAAGGCCTCATTCAGACACTTTGACATCAACCATTCTACAGCAGTTCAAAGGGGCGATCAAGGCCTCCATAGCTCAAAGAATCCCATTAGAAGTCTAAGGGAGATCACACTTATCTTATTTTTGCATTAAATCATTCATAACCCTCATCTGTAAGAATTATGAGTTTTCAATCCAAGATTACTTTTATTAATTCTTGCTATGTTGTTGCTATAAGCGGCTAAGCACTTCAAGTGCTGGCCTAGTCATGAATTTACTATCGTTATAATGTTTGTTTCCTGTTAGATTATGGTTTCGTTGGATATCCTTTGACTATCGTGTACCCTTAGGTTTTGGTAGTAATGCGGGTAGTTTAGATCATGTTAATCATGTTATTAGATTACCAATTAAACATGGGATTAGCAAGGTACTAGGGTAGGTTTGGCACCCTATTCCTAGTGTAGGAACTAACCAAGTTACCTCCTCTATTACTTAATATACTTAAAAAGCACAGGAACTCTTTCAAAGAGGGTTAATAGTCTATATAGGTTATTAGACTAGTTCTTGGGATAGTTAGGATTAATCACTATCACTTGGTTGCCCTACCTTCATGACTTTCAGGGGATTCGGGATAACAAGAATTATAGTTTAGACTAAAGATATCTATTCAGGTCTGTCGACTTTAGAAACCACTAATGAAACCATGGTGTAATATTGCAAAGGAAAACGTAGTTATAAAGGTAGTAAGGAAAAGGCTGGCTAGCACGCCTCTCTCCCTGATATCTTCTATTGCTTTTACTTTTTGCATATCTTTACTTTTTTATATTTTTTTTAGTGAGATGTTAGATAAAATAAGATTCATTTTACTCTATTGTTATTTTTTTTAATGTTTCTTTGTTATTTTACTTACAATTGGATTTTTTTATTAATTTCATTAATAATTTTATTTTTCATATTTTTTAGTTTTTTCATCTTTTTTATATGTTTTATTTTATTAGATAATTTACACGCGCGCCAATACAACAAAAGAACCACCAGTAAAACAGACTCACCTTGAAAAATATATTATTAGCTAAACCAAGGTCAATAGTCAAGACAAAAAGTAAAAACCCTAAAGACATAACGGAATAAGAAAGCTATGCAAATAAACCACAACCTTGAAACCCCACCGACCCTTTTAAGTCCACTAAAGACCGCTTCCAAAAACCCCAAAAAGACATACAACCGCACCCGAAAAGACCCAGCATTCATAAATCCCCCAGGCGCCGAACCCGTCCCGTACCCCCTAAGCTATTTGAAAGATTAACAAGACCCCAGTATATATTAGTAGATTACGTCAACAATGACAACATCCTTTAGCCTACAACCACTCCTGAAGTCACTACTCAAGAGTTCGTCAATACTAGATTACCAATCTACTATTAGTTACCAATCTACTTTATCCAGCGGAGAAGCCTCACAACGTTGCTTACACCTTTTAACGGTACAAAGCTAAATACCAGATTTTTCACACCGTAGAATCAACCCAACAACACCACACTTGATTTACAATGGTGATGAATACAACTACAACTTCTAAATGATGTACAAGATTCAGCAATGTTAACTTGAAGATGCTATGGAGATGCAAAACAAGATTCTTAGAACTTGATCGTCTCAAAAGGGTGTTTGACAATTTCTTCTTTGAAGCAAATTACCTACAAAATGCTAAATGAAACTATGCAAGAATGGAGAGAATGATCAGTAGATTAGAGGATTTTAAGCTAGAAAGGGGTGAGTAAAGCATGAGAAATGGCTTGGTATTTATAGCCAAAAATTCTACTGTAGGCCGGTTCTGTTGCTGTATAGAACCGGCCAGTATATATCAACAGAACTGGCGCACAGTAACTAAATCTGAATTTTGATTTGAAAAATCTTGAGAGATCATGTGTAATCTTGTAAGATTACTGTTGGGAATAAATCTTCATATGACTTAATACTGCCAACAGTACTAAAGGAGTTAGTACTGCCAGCACAAAGTTAGTACTGCTAAATGGTCAAAGCTGATGATATGAAGATAAGAAGGTATGGAGAGCATTTCGGAATATTTAGTTTTAAATTGTAACTGTTCCTAATAGATAGGCAGATATATTTGTAAAGGGCTCCTTGTATTTCTATAAAAGGAGATCCCTAGAGTAGTGATAGTTAGAACTTTAAGAGATACGTTTTAGAGAGAAATTGTATTAGCTTCAAGGTTGTGTAACCCCAGTACTTAAGAGTACTCGTATTATTTATAATATTGAAGCTGTGAGTTTTGTGTTTATTGTTTGTGTGTGATCATTACTGTTTCATTCATACATTTCTCTAGAGTATCAAAGTGTAGATTCCGCATACACTTTGGTATACATACAAAGTCTCAATCTTTGTTATTTTGGATTCTTCCAAGGTAACAAACTCTTTATATCATAAAGAACCGATCAAGGCGTGGGATCAACAAGTGGTATCAGAGCCTGTGCTTTGAGAAACTTTGATCTAGGGAAAATGGAGTTAGAAAATTCACAAAACAATTCGTTGGCAAAACTTCCCATGCTCAAACTAGGAGAGTATGAGATGTGGGAAATCAGAATAAAGCAGTACTTCCAGATCCAAGACTATGCATTATGGGAGGTAATAGAAAATGGGAATTCTTGGGTACCTATTCCTGTTACAGCACCAGAATCAGGTCCATCTACAGCGTTGAAGATGACTGTGCCCTCAACTACTGAAGAAAAGATTTGCAAGAAGAATGATGTCAAAGCTAGAAGTCTTCTCCTCATGGCACTCCCAAATGAACATCAGCTTACCTTTAACCAGTATGCTGATGCTCAATCTATGTTTATTGCTATTAAAGCTCGCTTTGGAGGAAATGATGCTACAAAGAAGACACAAAAGGCCTTACTAAAGCAACAGTATGAAAACTTCAATGCTACTAGCTCAGAATCTTTGGACTCTATCTTTAACAGGCTACAAAAGCTTGTTAGTAGATTGGCAATTCTCGGTGTGGATACTCCTGCAGAGGATTTAAATGTTAAGTTTTTGAGAAGCCTACCTTCAGAATGGGATACTCATGTAGTAGTCTGGATGAACAAACCCGATTTTGAAACTATGGGTTTGGATGATTTGTACAACAATTTTAAAATTGTTGAACAAAAGGTTAAGAGAACTGTTGCCGCTAATAATGATGACAAGAACTTGGCATTTTTAACCACTTCCAGTTATTTATTTATGGATACCCTTCTTTAAGACCTTATGTACCTCAAAATCAAGAAAACCTATGGTTGGGCTTCGGCTAAGATTATGTTTCTTGTTTCTGTTACTTTCAGTTAAAGGTCCTATGAGTTCTCGGTTAAATGAAATGGGTTAAAGGACCATGAACTTAGGTAGGTGTTAAAGGGAATGAGGGTTAAGAGGCAGTAAGAGATAATCCCCCAAGTAGGATACAGTAAAGATTACCCCGCCTTACTTACAAAAACATACAACTATTGTTCTGGCCCGGGTCAGACGTCAATGTGAGTCCATTTTGCTTTGGCAAAAATAGTAGATTAATCTTTACAAGAAAGCGCGCTTAGCACACGACTTATGAGACTTATTGATAGAGTTGGTTAAAAAGCAATTTGACAAGGTTTGTAGCAAGGTTAAAGAAGAATAGCTAGTATAAATAATTGGTGAAACATCAAAAAAACTCGATGGAAATATAGTACAAAAGCATTGAGGTTCAAAACAAGTTGGGTTCAAGCAACTTGGTCCTGGTGTTAAAACAAGATTCCATGAAGTACATGTTCAAAGTGTTTGGTTTGAGGTGGAACCATAGGCAGCTCAAGGGAATTGTGAAGCTAAGGTTTTGTAGGTTTGTAACGATGATGTTGTAGTGGCTCAAAGACGGTTAGTGGACAAACAACATGAAGTAAAGACAAACACAGACTCCTTGGTAAAGGAGCAAGGATATAAAGGTGGGGCAGACATTATGATAACCGGAGTACCTTGTCAAAAGGGTGCAGAGGTAATGTTGCTGGAAGGAAGAAAGTGAAGGAGGTCTAAGGAAAGCTAACTTGGATATTTACTGAGGTATAACTGCTCTATAAAAAGGTGGTCCCTGGTTCGAGGTTCCAACATTAGATAAAGATGTTGAGTATCAGAATAGAACAATAATCACTACTAAAGGGGAAATTGTTGTTGGATTATATGGTAGTTAGACTAGCAATATACAACTAGAAATGTGTGAGCCTATTGGGGGCACACACGTTAAACACATAGAACTCATTTATTTCACGAAATAACTTTAAGTTATTATCTTTGATGTAATAAGATTAAATATACATAGAACCTAAAGAACTAAAGTGACACAAACTTAAGCATATGGGGACCAAAGGTCAGCCAGCTCATATGTGTTCCTGAGGATAAGTTTGAGTCAGTTTTGTAGTGAAGAGATAAGGAGGAATAAGTTGGAGATATGGTTTTGAGAGGATGCATGATAAGGATGAAAGTGTGGCATTCTTATACTTTTATAACTAGGGTAAGGTAACTATAAATATACCCCATACCCTAGGTCATTGAGAGATCAGATATACCTCTAAAACCTCTGAAAAACTCGTTGCCTTTCCTATCTAAAAAGTCCCAGAATTCAGTTAATTAAGTTTTTGGTTTCTCTTCCTGTTGAATTTCGGTAATCCCTTAAAAGGAATGCACGGTGCGAATTGTTGTCCCACTTTGCTAAGGATCGAATATAAGTCAATAGGAAGGGTGGTTTAACTGATCTCAAGGTTGACATCACGTTACAACCAAGTTAAGGTTCATTTTGTTTGGATTTAGGATTCACTAAAATTAGGTCTAGGCATATTACAGAATTCGGTAATATTGTTACTAGGGTTTTATACGGTTTTGGTGAACGTACTTCAAACGAGGACACTTGGTGTTTGGGATTCATGAATCAAGACTAGCATCTTGGTGTGTTTGATTGACGTGTTTGTATGAGTACTCATAGAGGTGGAAACTTATCCACTAGTTTCGGAAGCAATTTCCAGATCTCTGTTTTATTCACTTTGCTGTTGACTTCAAGGGTTAGTTTCCTATGTTTCCTTTTGTTTATTTAGTGTGTGGTTAATCATATACACCTTACTTGATCCATATCCGCTGCGTACTCGTAGTGTTAATGGTTAACAGTTTATTTAATCCCAACAGTGGTATCAGAGCCAACTCGTTTGGTGTTTTATGGGTTACACACATTTTAAACACGCTAGGGATGCATGAAATTTTGATTTATTTATTGTTTTATTAGAAAATTATGGCAATGACATGCAATCCCTTGCTTAACTAATGAATAAACACCTAGAATCAACTCTAATGTAACTTGATAAAAAGAGAATAGATTAAAATTAAATGTTAATTAAGATGCCATGTTATTCTATTCTTGATTTATCTCGGCTGTAAGACTCACGCAATCATGTTATATGATGGATGTGGCAATCTAGGCACTTTAGCAGAAAACCTTTTGAGAGTCTTATGGTTCTCCAATTAGAGAAGACTCTTTTGAAAACTCGAGGCATTATATGATTACTGCTTTCTAGATAAGAGTTTGTCTTCAATTTTACTCCAATTTTCTGTTTGTTTTAATTGCTTATATGTGATATGCCATATGATGCTTAATATTTGCAAATAGACTTTATGAAACTCTAAATAAAACGGACTTATACTTATAGAGAAATTTGGATTAAACATGTCTAGTATTACACACGTAAGCATACTCCTTGTGACCAGTTATGTGTTATTTGCGAAACCGGGGTTTTTGGACAAATTAATACGGACATTAAACTATGAAATTTGATTTCTTGTGAAGCTTTAGTTTTATATGCGCACTATAGGGTTGAATTGATCTTTAATCTTCTCCCGCCCCACTACATGCTTCGGCATATGAAGGAATTATTGGAATTACTTGTGTCTTCGAACGCATGTAGGAGTACAATATAGGGTTTGATCAATTTGTAATTCCACTATATTGGCAACTATAAAACTAATGTTAACAAAGGGGTTTCTTAACATAAAATATCATCATTTATCAATTGGAAGTACGACTTACCCATTGTTGGACAAACTATAAGAGAAGTTTAAGGCGGGTGCAACTAAGGTTTCCCAAAAGAAGTCAGGTTTTTAATAAGCTTCGCGCTGACCTGTTTCTTCGCTTCTTTGTGCGTCCAAAATGGAGCTACTGAGAATATTTGACAAAATGATGTCTATACCAAAAAGGTTAACAAAATATTTTCTTAACTTTGTGCTACAAGATGTTTTGCATGCTTCTTGTACATGATTTTGTCACATTTATGTATATACCCTTATGTGAAATTTTAAGTCTATGCCAACCAAAACTAGAACACGTGCATTTGGATTGTCTTCTCTGGTAAGACCTCAGGACCTTTCCAACCCATGGCGAATTTTTTTTCATGGGTGAACTTTGTCAATTTTCGCACGTTCTTTTTTGGTCGACTTAAATCGAGTTACCTGGTCAGACCTCGAACCCGAGGCATAAGATGAGACAAAACATGTACATGACTTTACTATATGAGTTACTAAAGTAATGGTCTGCATAAAACTAAGAGTTGCATTTACTATGCAATTATCGCACGCACTTACTCTTGCCTATTGTTTACACGTTGATAAGACCTTCTGTAATAGTGGCGAGGTCAAGTTGGTCTTAGTCTTATTAGTAATTAACTTTGGAGTAGTTAATTCTTTAAGCAATTTAATTATCAACAAAATACTAATATAACTTTCTATGTTATGTTAATTGTTTTATTGCAAACATAATTCATAAACGTGTGTTTGTTTTTACTTATAATAACATACCAAGTCTCTTTTCCTGGTAAAAAAGAGTGAGACTTACTCCTATCTCTTCTCATTGGTTGACAAGAATAAGATAGGGTTATAATGATTTTTTCCTCAATTATATTTTAAACTCTCTTTCAATTTTTTATGCCTTCTCCGAATTGAATTTAGAAAGATAAAAGTATTTTGTATAAACTAGAGTTACAATTTGTTTGTAGTACCAAAATATAAAAGACATTTTTCAATTGTCACGAGTTGTGTTTAAACCGCAATGAGTAAAGAAAATTGCTAGCAGGTCTTCTAGGTAAATTTTCTTGGACTCGATTCATTCCTTATAGTGCTAAACACCCTTGTGGCTGGGCAGACCGATTAAGGAGGAATTGCATGCTAAATGTTCAAGTTATTGAGAGCATGAATGGATTAGTCACATCATCTACATAAGTAGAACTTCATATACTATGTTCAATACCTAAGTACATTGCTACTTGTAGGCATTCTAAGAGAATAGGAAAGTAAATAAATCGCTATTTCCTTTCTACAGGTGATGTAACACTTACAATGTTGACAAATCCAGTAGGAGCTTTGCGTTTTATAACTGAAATGACATTCATGTAAGGTTGCTAATTTCAGTGGGAGCTACATGATTCATTTCCTTATGAGTTACCCATATTATTTCTATCTTGCTTTGAAATAATTTCATCATTTCCGAATATAAAACGACCATGGTTTTAAGGAAAATTGCATTTTATTTTATAAGATAACATGCTGCCTTTCCGATGTTGCTTTTTGAAACGTTATCTATAGAATAATAATCCATAATTCCTTATTTAACATTTATTGGTTCGAATTATACTTGAAATATCTTATGACACTATCTTATCTCGTTTATACATTCGAGCGCTTGTCATTATGTTTTGTTTACTTTTTAGTATGCTGACCGTAACAAGTGGGATAAAATCATAAAGTATTGCAAGGTACAACATATAAACAATAATAATTGATTTCTCTGGACGCAAGGTAAGAAGCTTAATAAATTTACTAGGACTTAAACACTTAAGATGTTTATTGCCCTCTTACATTTAAAGTCAACGATATAATATAAAGATACACTTCAACTTATGAGATATATGATTTAGTCAAAATACTTATGCTTAATTATATAATCTCATGATTATGAGTATGTAATTAAACTTGAATTACCATTGACTAAAGAGTTTGCATTCTTGATTTACTTTAGTTGTATAATTATGTTTACTTGTGAAGACGTAATTATAAAGTCTTTGATATTAATCAATGACTTTATCATAAAGTAGTAGTAAACACTGTTATGTCATTCTTGTTAACACATCAACATTAAGGTCTTGAATGATTCAACGTCATATAATGTATTTTGAACAATGTTCTATTTCTTGTAAACCATGATAGAAGAATTTTAAACTGTTATGTTCTTCTTGTGAACACATGAAAACATGGAGTTAATGTACTCTATTCAAGAAATAGACATTGAGCATGCACTTGGTTGTTAATTACTGTGTATTTAAATTTGGCTTGACCTATTTGTCAAGTATTTGATTCAAAGATAATTAAGGTATCTAAGGAATTCTGATGGAGTCTCCACAATTCAAATTACTCATAGATACCATACTATTATGGTTTGTCTAATGTGTGAACAAATAATTGTATAGTTTGATTTTTGATAACTTTAATTGTTCTACCTCTCAAAATCGATCAAGGTTATACAATTTGCGTGTGTAATGGATACACTCAATATAGTTCCACCCAAAAAGGTATTAAGACATTATCTATCTATAAGATTGGGATGATCCCATTAGGTCTTGATTAAAGTTATGAACATTGGTTAAAATCTTTTGAGCATATATTAACAAGTAGAGTGAGGAACTGATAATTTGTATTTTGTTTATCCCCATTTAAGAAACAATTTATTGTTGCTTTAAATTACTTAGTATTTTAGAGAATTTTCTTACTTACTAAGTAATTGGGAGCATTATAGATCGTGAAGTTATTCAAGAACAAAAATACATAAACCTTCTGAATTAACTTTCTAGTGTATACCACGGTTAACATGAAAATTGTGAACCAATTATTAATGTAACTCTCATTCAAAAATCCGCAAGGATGCCTCATCAATAGAGTGATATTTTAATATCAATGCTGAGGAATATAAGTTAGAGGGTCTTAAAAAACCTGTTAACTAATAAGATGAATTATCACATCTTGGATCTGATAAATATCTTAGAAATATGAATGATAAGATGCAGTCCTTAAAAGACAAATCAGTGTTGTGAGATTGATTGATCTTTGACCCAAACAGTAAAAATGTGAGGTTAGAATGAGTTTCTTTTGAAGAAAGCTCATAGGATTTGAACTTGTATAACATCATTATGCCTGACTGATGACAAGAGTTTTTAATCTTACTCAAGCAATTGACTATGATTAAATCTTTCCTTTCTACACGCATTAATTATATAAAGATAACTAATTTTCATACAGCTTTTCTTAAATCTGACATATGGAAAATTAAGGTTCATAACTATTTCCTTAATGATTACCTTGCGATGACAATGTGTAATCAAAAAGGGTTATGAGTCTATATTTGTAATATGACAAATAAGTTTTATAACTCTTTTATTTATGATTACTTTTGCGAAGACGGTGTGTAATCAAAAGGGTTATGAGTAGATATAATCTTTATAAACTATACAAGATAAAAGAATCCAAGTGTAGATTAGATCATGCATCTAGGAGCCGAGATCTTAAGTTTAATCACAATATTATTTTTAGATTAAATTAAGATAACTCCTGAGTACACCTGACATCAAGTGGGAGCACTATGTTTTTTCTTAAAATCCATATGTTGTGTAACATATTGATGGTATCATTCCATCTAAGCTAGATGTTAATCCTTGAGATTGGAATGAAACTTCATCTTGGATTTTAGGAATAAAACAACAATTTCGGAATAATTGTTTAATGTAATAAACAGATGGTAATTAAGTCAGACACAATCCAATACTTCATTAAAGAGTCTAAATGATATATTTTACTAAGATAATTTATACATTGATGGAACCTTAAGTTTTTTTAACGAATGAGTCTAATCATGTATATCTTAGATTGTGTATTAGACTGGCTGTTACTTTTGCACTAGAGCAAGATGAGCTAACAACAACAGTATCTAATTGAGAGTGTTTAGATGATTGTTAAAACAATTTTTACGAATTATATAAGGCATAGTGTTGTTTGTGTACACATGATGCTAGAGAATAATCAATCCTAGTAAAAGTAGGATTTCATCATTTATGATAAATCTGCTAACTAGATATGCTCAACTAAGAGCATTGTTACAATACACATTAAAGAATGAGAATACTTTATATTTTAAGAAACTATAAAGATGAATGTCTGAGATAGGTATGTTGTTGACTTCAAATACCTCATAAAAGGTTTTTATTTAATCGTCTACATTTCGCATACTTTATATTGGCAATGGTATGAAATTTACATTACAAACACTCATCTAGCGTTTATATCTTCACCAAATTGGGGGAATTTGAAACAAGTATTCATTTTATTTTTTTTTTGGAAAGTTTACTCACGATAACTATTTAGCTGTCTGTAAAGATAAATGTTGAGAATGTTTTTTGGTACATTGGACTTCACTTGCTAATTAGTTTCATGCATATCTGTTTTTTTTAGTATTTGGATTAATTGGGGATGTAAGGACAATTTTTACTTTTTGATGATCACGCTACGTGGTATTTGTTATTCATGCATATAATAATTGCTATCCTGTATTTACATGTTTAATCCTTGAATGATTTATCATTATAAACATGTCCATTGTCGGTTAACAATATGGGAGTATTGTTACAGAAGACAAATGTGATTGTTGGTTATATTGTTTGAATATATGGATGGTTCCCGCCAAATTGATATGTTATTCACAAGGGATGCATATTGGACACCCCAACCTTCGAATATTTACTTTTGGATCCTTAGTCATGAGTAAAATATTGAAAATGGTTAGTTAATTCATCCTTAAACTTGAGAATACAAACAAGTTCTGGTATGTGTGGATATCACTTTTTAATTCTAAGTCTAACGTTAACCTAAAAATGGTAGTTATAAAGGCTATTATTGGAAGTGATGTGAAGCAGCATTCACAACACTTGTATTCAACAAAGAATTTGTTCCTCCACTTGCTGATGCAGTCATGATTACATTGGCATCCTTCCCAGACATTAATCAGATAATTGTGAGTGGCCTCACCAAAAGGGTAATGCAAGAGATTCTTGATTTACATTTGGTATATTGCATTAACTTCTATACGAGAATCTAAAATTGGTTAAACTATATGAAGAGGTTGAACCATATCCATGGTTTAACGGTATCTGAACAAAGGGATGATTATAACAAGAGATACATAACCATGCTACTGAGAATGTTTTTGAAACTTGATCTTAGACATTTCTAGTTTTAAAAACTAATGTGAGTGTTGCTAGACGTTTCAGTCGTTAGTATATGGGCTGTCTGCTACTTCAACTCCCAAGTGGGAGCTGTTGGATTATGTGGTAGTTGGACTAGCAATATACAACTAGAAATGTGTGAGCCCACCCCCCCCTTCCTTGGGGGCACACCCCCCCCTTAAAAACAACCATTTCAACATTTATTTCACGAAATAACTTTAAGTTATTATCTTTGATGTAATAAGCTTAAATATACATAGAACCTAAAGGACTAATTTTTTCGAAAAAAAGAAAAATATATTAAAACCACAGGGACGATTTTTGAAACTTCCTCAAACGATCGTTAGCTAAATTGTAACGAATATTTAAAATAAAACCTAAGGGATTAAATATAAACAAAACCCGAACCCGGGGGGTGGTCTAGTGTAGCCGACTCCTACAAGGATATGGAAAGGGGTGTTTGTTCGGTTGTGGTAAAGAAAGAAGGAAGGAAAAGGAAACAATTATGTTTCCTTATCCCACTTGAATTAGGTTGGGTGGGAGCCTATATAAACCCCCCATCCCTCACCTAATTATTCATTCATTCTATATATCGACTAATCCCTAAAAACCCTAAAAACTATTCGGTTTT
This sequence comes from Tanacetum coccineum, assembly GCA_026074375.1. Taxonomy (NCBI): domain Eukaryota; kingdom Viridiplantae; phylum Streptophyta; class Magnoliopsida; order Asterales; family Asteraceae; genus Tanacetum; species Tanacetum coccineum. Next base: position 21,566 of record BQNB010035656.1, read on the forward strand.
CTTTTATTCCTTTAGTTCACTGAATTTAATCCCTCAAGGGATTTTCGGTCATTGTGTTTTCTCTTAACTTAATTCCACATAAACCTTAAAAAGGTTTTTGACTTCTCTTGAATTCCTTGTTCGACTAAATCAAGAGTTAAACAACGTGCTTTGTGGTGTTCCCTAGCTCGTTGTACTATTAAACCTTTATTAGGTTTTTTGGTTGGTTTGAATTTCGATTATACCGAATTAGAACTAAACCCTAATTAGGGTTTAACTATTTTTGGGTCTAGAAAGCAAGGGGTGATTGGTTTTCGATTACTAGAAAGCTCACAATGTGCGTTTAATAATTAACACAAGGTGTTTGGTTCGTGGAGGTGACTAGCAATCAAATCATACTCGGTTGACGTGTTTGTGTAAGTAACCGTAGATGTGGTAATTTAATCACTTGTTTCAAGATCAAGATTCGACGTAAGTTTATTGATTTAACTCAATAAACAAAAAGTTAGTAAATTACTTGTTTAATTTATATGTGTTAATCTATATGCTAAAACTAGATCTATTCCGTTGCGTACTCGTAGCTAAACTGGTTACCTAGAATGTTAAATCCTAACAGTGGCATCACGAGTCAACTCGTTTTGGCATTAGGGTTACACTTTTGAATTATATCATGTCTTGAATGTACACGCCTAGATTTAATTCATATGCTTGATCTGCTGCGCTTAATATTTTATTTAATGTTTTCTTGCAAATATGACAAAGATCATGCAAATCCTTGTCATAATTAAATAAAATTAGTAGATCTAGATCTTGAATACAATGATTGCTAAGATTATAAAAGGAATAAAATTAAACTGTTAATTTAGTAGATATGTTTCTTTTTATAATAGATCACACTATATATTTAAAAGATCTTGATTTTATTTATGGTAACTAAAATCTGATATTTTTAGAAACTAGATCTTTTACATATTTAGTCTGATTATGCTTCTTAATCCGGCCATAAGACATACTCAATCACTCTTGTGATGAAATAGGCGATCTAGGCACATTGAAGAAAACCTAGTGAGGGTCTTATGGTTCTCCAATTGGGGAAGACTCGTTTGAGAACTCGGATCTTACATGTTTACTTGTTTATTTAATGTCATCTTTAGTTTTAGTCTTTATATGCATAATTTTACTTGTTTACTCGTTTACACACCTAATATGTATGCAATATGGACTAATACTTATAGAGAAACATGATATTAAAACTAGTCTATTAATTACACGTTTATATACATGTTCATTGTGACCTGTTATTTGTTTCGTTCAAAATTTGATTTTGAGAAAATTAATAAGACTCTAAACTATGAAACTTGATTTCATGAATGAATTTAAAAACTGGACACTGTGGACTCATGGGAAGTACGGCTCATCCACTAGAACAAACTTTAAAAGAATTTTAAGGCGGTAATCCTAAAGAACTCAGGTTTTTAATATGCTTCGCGCTGACCAGATTCTCTGCTTCTTTGTGCGTTCGATTGGAGTTACCGTGAACCATGGCATATCACTACAGTGTCATTATATAAAAGTTTTTAAAATTAGTGCTACAAAGTTGTTTTGCATGCCTCTTTGTACGCACTTTTAACACATTTATGTGCTATACCCCTTTGAAAATTTTAAGTCGATGCCACCCAACCAAGAGCACGTGCAGTTGGTTTGGCCTCTCTGGTCAGACCTCAGGGTCATTCAAAACCTATGGCAATTACGGTTTACTGGTCAGACCTCTAACTATTTTTGCGCGTTCTTGCTTGGTTGACTTAAATCCGGTTTCCTGGTCAGACCTCGGACTTGGCATAAGATGAGAACTAAACATGCTCACAACATTACTATATGATTACTAATGTTATGACTGGTCTCATAAATCTAAGAGTTGCATTAAATGCAATTAACGCTCGTCGCTTACCTTTTGCCCTACTTGTTTTCTCACTGGTCAGACATCTGGTTAATAAGTGGGAGGTCAAGTTGGATCTTAGTCTTAATTAGTAAATTAATTGGGTAGTTAATTCTATTAAGAATTTAATTATCGAAAATACTAAAATTAAACTTTCTATGTTCTGATTAATTGTGTTATTGCAACATAATTCGTAAACGTAAGTTTGTTTTCTTAAGAAGATAAACACAGTCTCTTTTCATGAGAAGAAGAGTAACTTACTCCTATATCTTCTCATTGTCTGACAAGAATAAGATAGGATTATAATTGAATTATTATCAATTATATTTAAACTCACTTTTAATATTTCATTACCCTCTTCAGGTTATGAAATATTTGAAAGATAAATTACTTTGTGTAACTAGAGTACATTTTGTCTATAGCTACCAAAATAATGAGATCTTGCACTTGTCACGATGTATGAGTTTAAACCGCAACGAGTAAAGAAAATTGCTAGCAGATCTTTTAGGCATATTTTCTTGGACTCGATTCATTCCCTATAAGTGCTAAACGCCCTTGTGGCTAGGTAGACCGATTAAAGAGGAATTGCATGCTAAAATATTCAAGTTAATGAAAGCATGAAGGGCTAGTCCCTCATCTACATAAGTAGAAATTCATATACTCTGTTGAATACCTAAATACATTGATACTTGTAGGCATTATAAGAATGTTGGAAAGTAAATAAATCGCTATTTGCTTTCTACTGGTGATGTAACACTTGCAATGTTGACAAATCCAGTGAGAGTTTGCGTTTTATTACTGAAAATACATTCATGTAATGTTGTCAAATTCAGTGGGAGCTACAAGATTTATTTCTTTGTTAGTTGCCCTTATTATTTCTAGCTTGCTTTGAAATAATTTATTAATTTCTGAATATGAAGGACCATGGTTTAAGGAAAATTGTATTTTATTTTATAGATAACCCGTTGCCTTTCCGATGATGCTTTCCGAAGCGTTAGCTATAGAATAATAATCCACAACTCCTTATTAAATATTATGGTTTGATATCTACTTTTAATATCTATTGTAACATTTCGTATTTTCAGGTCATTTACGACGCTATTTAATTCACTATTTATTTTAGTCTCGCACGCGTTTACTTTTAATTCTTATTACATAATTAAATCGCGTAAGCTAAAAATAAAACAAGAGAAATATGATTTTTATACACTATTTCCTGATATGAATAGTGTTGGTTCGTTTTTAATAAAAAAATTGCGAAACATTTTAGAATCATTTATATAACATTTATATGAGTTTTAAATTGTATATATTATTTTACAAGACGATTGACCTACTTATTTGATAACATTATACAAACGATAAAAAAACATTTTTCTTATTTTTTCGAAAGTTGAAGGTCCAGCCCTAGATAGATCTTTACGCCTGTTAAGGTTGTAGAGCACTTATGTAATCACAAGCAACTCTAAGAGAGACTCTAACAAATGAAACTATTGTTTACGCGGAATATAAACAACAGAGTTAAAGAAATTACTAAAACAATGATCCTCTATGGATCTTTTCTATTGATGATAAACGTGTTTTTCTAAAAAATTAATCAGTTACATTCATCCAACCCGTAGGTTTCTTAAATACACACGAAACCCTAATTAAAAGCTAAAGTGACAAGTGTTATCACTTCCTAAGATATCTCATGCATATCCCTATTACTAACTAACTTTCTAAAAAATTAATCAGTTACATTCATCCAACCCGTAGGTTTCTTAAATACACACGAAACCCTAATTAAAAGCTAAAGTGACAAGTGTTATCACTTCCTAAGATATCTCATGCATATCCCTATTACTAACTAACTTTTACTAACAACCCGGAGTAAGCATAATACTACTAGGAATAATATTGTTCTACCAGCAGGAATGACTTTTGTACTGCCAGTACTAACTATACTAACAATTTTGCCCTCTTAACCAGCTTGCCTACTACCTCCTTGAACAGCAGCTTGTGTGCTTGAAGATCAGATTCCTAAGAATTCACTTTCTGCACAAGAGTGGACACTAGAGAAGACAATGCTGTTAGTTTATCAAGGTCCTCAGCACCTCCTGAGGTTGTACCTTCAGGTGGAGCTTGAGTGGACCTAGGAGGTGAGGAATGAAAAGATCCTCCCATTGTGTCATCTTCCACATTTGTGGAAGTGAACAGGCCAGGAGCAGACTTATGAGGTCTTGTAGAAGATGCAATGTTGGGGTCTGAAGAGGGACCCTGCTCATTCACTGGAGCACCAGCAAGAATAGTAGTGGTTGGTCTTGGTGTTGTGGATTCATGATCATGAGAGTGATCTGTTTCAGTGATGGTTGCAGGGACAGTCTGAGGGTTAGATGATGCATCTTCTCCTGAACTTTCACCTGCAATAGCAGCTTGAGGAGGAGGAAGCATTGTACCCATAAGTGGCATGTGGTCCCCGCGAAAATTTAACCTTATATTGGCAAACATTTTGCTTGTTAGTTTAAAAACATGATATTGTTTAGTATGCTTAGGTTCAATTTCCAAAATCATTTGAAGAAACCTAGGAAACATCAAAAACTTTTTAGGATTGTTGATGTTGTTAACCATCCCTTTGAAAATATAGCTTAACCAATTATACCTCCTCCCCTCAGTCAAACAAATAATAGCAATAGCCAATTGGCTCCTAAATTGATCTCAGCTACCTGTTTTGGTACTAAGACAATGCATGATAGTGTGTACTAAGAACCTCCATTGAGGTGAGAATTTGTTTTTGAAGAAGGTCAGCTTGCCTTCATTGGGGTATCCTAGATTGTCCATACCTAAGTATATGTCAGCTATGGGCAAGTCCTCAACACCACCCTCATTATCTAATTGAAGTTGACTCCTAACTAATGATTCAGTTATAGTATAGGGAGTCCTATCAATGGTAGCCAATATAGCTGGAGGGCCTTCCTTAGAAGCTCTGAGGGAGGCCGTGGACCAGAACTGTTTGACCAAAGATTCATAGATGATGGGATCATTTGGTGATAGTCGTCACTTCCTTTTGGTTTCTCCAAGAAACCCACCTTGTTGTGCTCATCACGATACTTAATTGCTGCCATTGATTTGATGATTACTAAGATTGTGGTTTGTGTTGCTTTCCTTTGTTGCATGCAACACAATTGTGCTCATTTGTGAAGAGTTTGGAGGGTAGTCCATTGACTAAACCATG
>BQNB010035656.1:27880-45454 GCA_026074375.1 Tanacetum coccineum
CTGTTGATTTGCTATAATGTAATGGACCATTACCACTACTAAGTAATCTCTCATTCTACACCATTTCAAAGGTAATGACCCTATAATGATTGAATTTTCATTTTTTTAAATTTTATTTTAATTTTCTCCCCTACTCTTCTACATTATAACTTCTCACATCTAAATAATCCTTTAATTTGTATTTTATATTAGGTCCACTGTAATTGTTTTAAATAATTTTCTTTTCTTAATTACACAAAAGTTATGATCATAAGAGGAGAGTTATTGTGGTGTAGTAGCTTAAAGTTGTTAAAATGAGAAGTGATTTTAACCATTGAAACGACTAATTGACATTTGATTTAATTAATAGTAGATACATGACATTAAATCTTATACATAAAAATTGATAGACAACCACTAAAAAACTTGATAGGTAACCATTTATAACCGATACATATGATACATAGTTTTGCTTCATAAAAGACAATTAATAAAAATAAACATTTTATTCGCAAGTTTAGTGATACACTCTTACAAGGTACATCTGAGTTAACACATAATATTAAACTATGATAAACAACTAATGCACAAGAAACTGGTAATATTAAAAATCGGGAACCAACTGCTCGTACACGAACCAAAACCTCTAACACAACTCGTACATGAACCAACAACTCGTACACGGACCACAATTAATTAATGAATGTAACATTTGTTCAATTTCTATTACTTCTCACTTTAACAACTTTAAGCACCTACACCATTTTAACTATTACTATTGTGTTTAATAAAACTTGTAAAAAAATTGTATCAGTTTACCTCATGAAATTTTGAATTTAAAAAGCATATAGACATATGATATTTTCAATAATTTTGTGATCCTTTATTTTCGATTTACTACTCACAAAATATTATTAAGTAGGTCAATGCAGTTAAAGCAATTTAAAATAGGTTGATTTTTGTACAGTAATTATTATAGTCTTTTGAATCAAGCATCCTTAATTAAAAAAATACTAAGGTAATCACGCAGTCTATAACACTTTTTATCATAATGGTTTGTTTTGATTCTTGCTGAGCTTGTTGGGATGGAAATCACTATCCGACCTTGTTTTTTAAATTTGCTTAGTTGCCTTGTGATTTAATTGTATTAATTTAACACTTAGAGATCTGTTGGTGCTTGCAACGATTGTTACTTTTCTTTGTAGGGTATCGTTCATATTTTTATTATTATTGATTGATTTTGCTCTATTCTTGTGCTTTATCTTGTTTCCTTGTCTATGTGAGGGGTTATCGATAGGATTGACGTGGATCTCAAAGTTTCTTGCATCGTCTTCTTGTTTTATTGAGTTAAGTTTTTTAGGGTTTTTTTTTGTTTAATTTGATTTGGTTATGCTATTTTGGTCGCATCGTAAGATGTTAGGGATGATGGACAGTCCAAAGGTGAGTAAATCTTCTCCTTTGGTGGTCTCTTACTGCTATATTAAAATGCCCCGTAGGGATGTGTAATGTTGATGTCTGCTGCCACTTTTTGAAGTTCCATTAAACAAACTGTTGGTGAATTGCACTTGATTAATTAAGGTATTGAGCTGGTAAACATGATGAGTTATTATCTGGGATGACTAATGATGAACGTATGGCAATCATGGATGCATTAGATACCATATGTAATTCAATTCAGGCTGATAATACTATTGTTCGTATGTGTCCCTTGTAAGGTTAGCTGTAGATGATTTAACAAATCTTATATCTATGGAAGCAACATTGCATAATGACCTTTTGTTCAGATCCTGTGCGAAATCAATACCATAAGCTCAACATCCCTTTGTGGAGCTGCGGGGTGCTAGTTCTAAGGATCAACAAAAGTCAATTATAACTTTCGACACACTTGGTGGCTGATCCACTGTTTTTGATGGTAGTTAATATATCATTCCAGTAAATTTGTCGAGAAAAAGGTTGTACACGTTTTGGACAATATTTATTGGTTACTTTTATTGACAGTGCAATGAATGGCGTTTTCGATTGTTTGATACTATGCTTGAAACATTGGGCGATTCATGTGCGATGAAAAGGATTATTGATGAACTAACAAAGCTTATTTTTCTTTAAATTTGATTCACGGGCTGGATTAGAAGCTATTTTGGAGGGTGGTCCTTGGTTGATACGCAATTCTCCGATCATTCTTAAGAAATGGTCAATGGATACTAGATTGCTTAAAGAAGAATTGACTCGCATTCCGATATGGGTTAAATTGCATGATGTCCCTATTCAAGTTTTTGAAGTGATTTGGTATTAGTTTAATTGCTACATTACATTGGCAAACCTATTATGCTTGATTCATACACAAGTCCCATGTGTAATGATTCGTGGGGTAGGAGTAGTTTTGCTCGATGCTTAATTGAGGTAAATTCAGAGGTTGACCTCGTGGATGTTGTTACTATTGGTATTCCTTCCCTTACTGGGGATGATTTCATTAAAGAAACCATCCGTGTTGAGTATGAATGGAGGCCGCCCAGATGTGATATATGTAAGATATTTGGTCATGTTCATGACCATGCCCTAAAAGGGTGGGTGAATGTCTTTATATTGTTGCTATCTTCAATGTTGTTACTCACTACTGTTGAGAAGTATAATGATGGTTTTTCTCAACGGTGGGTTAAAATGAAGAACAGGAGGAAAGGTAAAATCCATAGTCTAATATGTATGGTCAGTTTGCTGGTCCTTCAATTAAACCAAATGTTAGATATGAGCCAAAGGGGATTACAAGTGCACCAAAGAAGGGGGCTACTAATTTGGGTAATGCATCTAAGTCGCCAACTATGTCGAAGACTACAGGTTATTCTTCTAAGAACGATAATATCATCACGTCTAATTCTTATTCTGCCTTGAATGAAGAAGATTAAAAAGAAGATGTTGAAAATGTGTATGATGAAACGGCTAATTTATTTCCAAATACAAAAACCGGTGGAAGTTCATCTTTCACGGTTGCTGCTGGTTAGTTGTGTCATTGAGTCTTTTGTTCCTAGTTGCAATTAGTTGTCTTAGAGGTGTTAGTGTTTTCATGGCATGTCCATATGAACTGTTTTAGGTGTTTATAAAGCTGTGTTGCTTGAGGTTAATGTGGTATTTCAACCACATTTCATTTGCACTTAACTTTTCTGGTGTGATTTATAGTATCGGGGTTACATTGTACCCAAAAGTAATTGTTACTTTAAATAATTTTTGTGATCCTTTATTTTCGAATTACTACTCACAAAACTATTATTAAGATTGGTTCAATGCAGTTAAAGCAATTTAAAATAGGTTGATTTTGGCCTCATGGGCCTAAATCCTCGTCGTGATAGCCCATATGTCATGGGCTTCCCCATAGGCAGTACCATTTGGGCCTTGGAAGCCCGTATTGATGTCGCTATGGCCCATTCATCATGGGCCTAGGTATAAGTACTATTCGTAGGTCGAGTGCATGACCCGAGGTTGGACTATACGTCATCAGTGAAAGTAATATCTAGAGATCGACTTTAAAGGTCCCACCAAGACTACATTTCCTAAGATTCTAGTTTCTCATCTCACCTAGAGATTTATGTTCTTAAAACCTACGAATTTTAGGATACTCATTCCTATCACGAGACTTATTCCGATAACAAAAATGGTTCTTGCTTTGCATGCCAGCCATCATTAACTAGATGTGTAGTTTAATAGAGGTTATCTTCAAGTCTTCTATCTCTCTACACCGATTTTAGTAGTTTGGGCTAATCATCTTGAGCGGATGTTTTGTTTGGACGAACATTTTGTGTAAACATACCTCATCAGCAGAGATGTAGACAGGTGGGAGGAGAGTGGGCATGCACCGGTCTACCCACAAAAAATTGTAGTGTAAAATTTTAAGGTATGCGGCTATTTTTGCCCTCCCAACCATAACTTTATGGTTCCTCCCTACTCATTAGCTCAGACTTCTTAAGCCTAACTTTAAAAGTAATAATTGATGAATTTCCTATCTTCAAATCATTTTAATATATATTTAGAATGGGAAGTAAGTTGATGTTCACATACACTTTGAACTTAGTGTTAAGCTGTGCTTGGAGGGAGGCTTACAGGGGCTCACAGGAGCTTAACATTTAAAATAAGCTAGATTATATAATAATCTTTGTATGTCGTGCAAGCTTGTGAAAACTTTTATAAGCCATAAGCTTCTATAACAAAGTCATTTGCGAGGGAGTTAGTTTCGCTAAAAATGAATTGTACACAACCTATATCAATATCCCAAAAGGAAAGTTTTCATAGTGATCTAAGCTTTAGAGATAGTTTCACAGAAAATGAATTGTACACGACCTATATCAAGATCAGAAAAAAGAAAGTTTTCATAGTTATCTAAGCTTTTAGTGATAGTAGAACCATGTATGTTTCATGCGTGACTAGCTAGATGAAAACAAAGGATGTTAGAAATTATTGTTAGCTAGCGATATATCGTTGTAAGAAGCATGAAAGCATTCAACACACACGGATATGTGTAGTTTAATTTCTAACGTAAGTTTATGACTTCAATAACACCACAAAGGTACTCTCTCTCTATATCTCTCGATCTCTCAAAACTTACGTTAGAAATTAGCCACATAGGTCTGAAGATCAAACCCGCTCTGATACCATGTTGAATATTGAATAAACCCCGTGAGGTATTATGTTTTGAGAGATCGAGAGATATAGAGAGAGAGTACCTTTGTGGTGTTATTGAAGTCATGGCTAGTTAGCATCTACCTTCTAGCATAATTTTTTTTAACTTAACAAATAGAGCGAGTACCTGCTTCTAACATATTGAAATACAAAGCATATATTAGCAGCCAAAAGTAAGGAGGCAATCAACTTTAGATATAAAATGATTTTCTTGCCAATTTAGCATCAACTTAGTCGTCTCCCTTTTGCTTTACTAAAGTTAAATATACTAACATGTTTTACGATTAAATGGAGACCTTTTTTTTAACGGCGGAATTAAATGGAGACCTTAGCTTTCTCCTCTTTTTGTCACCATCTTTAAAACAAAGACTTTTTTGGATAGGAAGTGATTTACACACTTTTAATTATGATTGAGACACTCACTATACAAGCAAATAAATCACGGTGTAAACTCTAGTACAACTATGTAATGCATAAAATAAAGTGTCCTAATCAATTTTTTGAATGTGCAAATTAATTCTCTAGACGGATAATAAGACCCTCTTGAGTAGACCAATAACTTTATCTTTGAGATTGTTAAAGTTGTTTCTATCGTTGTTGTTGGCCCTAGATTCGACACTACAAAAGTCGTTTCGGGAATAAAGAAACCCTCCATTTTTTTGACACAACATAAGTGTCTAGGGAGGGAATTTATTCACTAGGATTCGACAAAAAATAATTTTTTTTAATGATTAAATAGTAATATATGCTTAATAAATAATCTAAAATAAAAAACATAGGTCCTAAAACATCATCTACCAGCCAAAGTTACATCTCAGTCAAACCTTATTATCTTCATGTTAACAGATCCAGCCCCTTGTTGCTTCCACACTGGTTCTTCTTTATCAAATCAGATAAAGTTTCGACTTTGGATCAAAAAAGGATCGTCGTCTTCTTCGTCAATAGTAGTAAACAGCATCTTCGTCTATTGTCTTTAACTATCGGAGCGAGATGTGCTCCCGTGCTTCATCTCAATGATCCTTTGTGTTTCGGTTTGTTTGAAGCCATTGATTTTAATGGTTGTATGATGGAATCAAGTTTTTGTGTGTGAATGAAAAGTTCGGGATGAAGGAGTGATGGTTATTAGGGTTTTAATGTGGATAGTGGACTAAAACCAATTACATAGATGATGAGAACTACACAGCGGAGAAAGAATAAAAATTAATTTACGGTTTAAGGATGGTGTTTTTAGGGTATGGTCTCTGATACCATGTTAGACAATGAAAACCCCTTGTTGGAGATATGTTTTATTCATACGATATTTATAGAGTACATAACATAATGAAACTCTAATGGACCATGAGCCCACAAACCGGGCCGCGGGGTCCTTATTTTTCCTCTAAATTAATTTGCATCAAACTTAGTCGTTCTTCCCTTTTGCGCTTTACTAAAGTTAATTACTAAAATGTTTTCTATTTATAACATGGAGACCTTTTTTTAATCGGCGGAATTAATATGGAGGACCTTAGCTTTCTCCTCTTTTTGTAATCATCTTTTAATATTCCAAAGCTATTTTTTGGATAGAAGTGTTTTATCACATTTTAATTATGATTGAGACAATCAAACTATACATAGCAAATCATAAAGCACGGTGTAAACTCTTTAGTACAACTATGTAATGCATAATATAGAAGTGTCTCAAGAAATTTTATTGATTGTGCACAAAATTAATTCTATAGATGGATCAATGGGGACCCTCTTGAAGTTGTACATATAAATTTATCTTTGGAGATTGTTTAAAGTTGTTTCTTTCGTTGTTGTTGGAGTTAAATGAACATTTCCGTAATATACGGTCCCTAATTTATAGATCGGTAGTTTTCAACAACAAGAATGATGATATGGGTTAAACGTATGGATTTTCTGGGCCCTATGTTGCACCCCATTTGATCCAAGTTTGATTTAGTCAATGCATTGAAAATTAAAATTAGCTTTTATTGTAAGACATAATTACTTTCTTTTTAACTTTATAGAAAAACCCAACAACATATTTACTTTCTTTAAAAGCCATTACGTAAGTAGTAATTGTATTTATGTATTTACTTACTTTCAAACTTTAGAATGAAAATGAATACGTACAAAAAGTGGATTCGAATGTTTTTCACAAAGCAAACATCATTAGTGAGTATCTAATGAGGTAATTTGTAAAAAAAACATAATTAAATATGAGGTGAGTATCATTAGTGAGTATCATGGAAGTCAAACTATGGACTCACAATTCAGAAACCTATAGCACAATTTAGAACATAATCCTCCAAACTTAGAGATACCGTGCCAAGTATCGAAAGGTTTAAGATATGGGCAAAGAAACTAAGGAACAAAGAGATGTAGACACTTTTGTCTGGTAACTAAGATGTACAATACTTATCAACAAAAAATAGAAGGGTCATAATTTTGTGAATGACCCTAATAGATTAAATTGTAAGATGGTTCGGCTTAGATGTGGATAAATGAATAGGTTGTGCAAGTTGGGTGATGGGTCAAAACGGGTAAATATCCGTAGGATCAAAGATTATATGTATTTATAATGCATATACTTTTGGGTTAAAATGTGATACAATATTATATCTTAAACTCTAATCTCTTGTAAATTTGTAATCCAGTTCATAAACTAAACTGAATGTCGAGGTGTTTTTAGCCTTTTATGCATTAAAAAACACGGTTTGGCACTTTTGCACATCTCAAATGTTTCGGGATTCTGTTTATATACCACTTTAGTTATGTAAATCATTTAGGTCATCACTGAAACAATGTTAGTCTTTCTATTATTCAAACAATGTTAGTCTTAACTATTATCAAAACAATTGCTAGTCCCACTATTATTAAAATGTAGCTTTTCTAACTTTGTGGCATTACAATATGAGATTACCGTGCCAAGTATTGAAAGGTTTTCACGACACATAAAATATGGAATGCACCGCTGCAAGTAACCGTCTAGTCATAATCTTAGGAGACAATGGCATCGCCTAGATTACTTGATGAACTTTATGGCATTATCAAGGCTACGGAGAAGCTGGAAAAGGCTTTAGTTCGTGTTATTATTCTAATCAGCTAATTATGAGATGTGTGTCAGATACTTATATAGAACAATAAGGGACAATATCAATCCACACTTTATTAGCTGTCTTACAGCCGCCAAGTATCAGACAACGTTGCAATAACCGTTTAGTCTTAATCGTAGGAGGCAGTGCATCGCTTGGGATACTTAGCATGCAATTCACTTATGTGCAACCATTTGATACTAATTATCTTTTATATAGTTATAGTTAGATTCGAACTTAAAAGTGACCAAAATACCTAAAAACTAATGTATTTTTTTAGTACCAAAAGCTTGTTGAAAATTATTGTATATTTGAAAAGTGTTTTCTTTAGGCTTACTATCTTTGAGACTTTGAGCCAAATGAACCAGAAGATCAATATCATCAAATTACACGTTGATATGTGAATATCAGTTTTGAAAGATTTACAATAGTGTTTCTCTTTCTTTGACTAACAACATAAAATGACATGTAATCCTTTCTATGCTTGGCACGGTATCTCTAATTAAGTATGTACCAATCTCGTTGAATTCCACAATCATGCTTTTAGGTAGTGTTGATAATCACACTAATCCGATGCATATGAGTATATCACAGATCCAAAAGAATATAAGAAGGTCATTAAACATGAACCAATCTCATTTAGATAAAAGATATAATCCTGGTACATTATAAATAAATAAGAAAGTACGACGGTTTAAAACCATTATTTCCATAATGTATCGGATGATCAAAGTAAACATTAATAGGAATCATTACGCGCTTATTGAGTTCAATCATCTTGCATAATGTCAACATATTGATTAATTGCAGCCTCATCAACACTTACCTCATGTTATCTACATCACCGTGAGTTGGCATTTCATTATATTGTAGGACTTGAAGGAGGACAAACAACTTTGTTGCATCAGATGCAAGTTCAGGCAAAGACGAAGATTCATCATGTGTAAACTCATTAACATGAGTTTTTAGCAACGGCACGCTCCACATCCAAAAACCTGTCAGCATATTTCTTACATTTGATCATAAAATTATTTGTTATATTCAAATCAAATGAAGATACATTTGGTAAAATGGTACAGAGAGATTATACAACAAAATAAAAAATTAACTAAAACTATATGCATACCTATGCATGGATTTTAACTTCTAAGGAATGTGAAACAAATGCTTGTATATCGTTATATATGAGAAATTCTTCAAAAGTATTGATACAGTTGATGTCTGATAAAACGATTACCATTCGTTACTACCTTTGTATTAATGAGTTGGCATAAATATTAACTTGTTACGTGAGAAAGAGATTCAGTGGTGGTTGAAGGTATGTAGAGCAAAAGAAGGGGGTGGGAATGTGGGATATATAGTTAAGATTACTTTTATATTTGAGTGACAGATTTCAAAAAATGATCTACGGATAAGAGTGTTGACCAATTCTTCTTTTCAAGCTTATCAAGTTTTGTGAATAAACATGTGCTTAAATCATGAGAAAGCATGTCGAAAAATCAGGTAGACAGTTATAGATAAGGATGAATTTCATTTTAGATGGATGAGATTCATTTTTAGACTGATCAGACGGTTTAAAGTCAATGCCATGTCATATTTTTTATCACTGTTACGCCAACAATAAATAAGTATAATAGCCCCAATATGACGCCCTAAGCGTGTGAACAAAGCCACTAAACTAGTAACAAAATCTATCAATAATAATACCCGTTAATAAGGTCTACACGTATATTTTAGGGAAATTTCCCTAGTTACCCTAATAGTACACCTACTAGTCACCTTTTGCCCCAAGTATTTTCTGTTTCCCAAAATACCCTGGGAGACCTGGGAGACCAAAAAAACTGGAGAGACCTTCATGCAAAAAGTGACATGTGTCCTTGGGAGACCTAAAAACTTGGATGACTGGGCCCACTTGTCTCCAAAAAAAATTTTCTAAGTCTCCCAAAAAATTATGGTATCCCAAGGTATTTTGGGAACAAAATTTTTTTTAGGGCAAACACTACAAACACGTGTACTTATGAGGCAATTAGAGAAATTCTCATGTATTTTAACAAGGTTTAAAAACAAAGGTAGAGATTATGTAGTTGTTCGATAAATGATTGATTTTTACCTGATGTTGACTTGCTAGCCTTCTTAATTAGTCTTTTATATACTCCCTCCGTCTCAAAATTATTGTTCCCCGACAAAAAACACACAGTTTAAGAAAAGTGCATTTATTACTGTTTTTTTTCTTACTTTTTGACAGAAAGAGAGTTTTACCCTTAGGTAATTAATTTAAGTCTTCTTTAAAGTTTGTAATAATAATTTCAAACAAGGGTAATATAATAAACTTGATCAAACTTCTCTATCTATTTTTAGTAGTGAACAATTAAATTGGGACATACTAAAAAGAAAACGTGGACAATAAAAATAGGACGGAGGGAGTACAAATTAACAAATTCATCTACTTCCCTAGGCCGGTGGGAATTGATTTCACTAATAATGAATTGTACACAAACTATATCAAGATCACAAAAAAGAAAATTTCCACAGTTATCTAATCTTTGGTGTTAGTTTCGCTAAAACTGAATTGTACACAACCTATATCAAGATCACAAAAAAGGAAGTTTTCATAGTTATCTAAGATTTAGTAAATAGTAAAACCACATATGTTTCATGCGTCACGAAGGTTGCAAAAATTGCGAATTCGTAGTCGGCGATCGACTCTTTTGTAGCTTGTAATCGGTCAAGGCGAGATTAATCGGTGATTTATCGGATTGACATTTCTGGCATTTTTGGGGTATTTTCGGCAATATGTTTTTTAAAAACTAGCTTGCGATAGATATAAACAGCTACTATAAGTGATTAAACAAGTTTAAAGTGAGTTTTAGGTATTTTCGATAGGATTTGCAGGTTTGCGGCAAGTTTGACCATCATTGATCGTTGTTGGTCACCGTTGACCTGTTGAATATTGAATAAACCTCGTGAGGTATTATGTTTATTGATAAAGTATTTATAATGCAACATACTTAGAAACCCTAATGGACCCGAAGCCCACAAACGGGCTTGGGCCATTATATCATCTAATACTCCCTCGCAATCCGAGCGGCGAAATCGCGAAAACTCATATTGGATGAGAAAGCTAAATAAACATTAAACAATAAAAATTTTGTTGATGAATATCTTCGACAACAAGCGGAGAAAAAGCTTCATATGTAGCGGCAAAAGCAAAATAAAGCGATAGCAAAGCAAAAGCAGTAAGCAAATAATTAATTTTGATGACGATATCCGACAGCAAGCGAAATTTAATCTTCATCATGCAGAAACAACAAAAATAAATAAAGCAAATCATAGATTTTTTTTTAAAATAAAAATAAAAGATGGCGGCTAGGGTTTGACGGGGTGACATAAAAGAGGCGACTCAACTTAGCCACATAGGTCTGAAGATCAAACCCGCTCTGATACCATGTTGAATATTGAATAAACCCCGTGAGGTATTATGTTTATTGATAAGGTATATATAATGCAACTAGAGATGGCAATAAAACCCGTACCCGATAAGGACCCGATATTCGAACCCGTTTTGACCATGGAATCCCCGAATTGACCGGGGATGAGGACGGGGATGGGGAATCCCCGATATTAAAAACGGGGATGGGGGCGGGGATGGTAATACCTCTTGATACTCGTACCCGTACCCATACCCGAAAAGTATTAAGTTTAAATATCACTTATATTAGAGGCCCAATAATTTATTTGATATTATTTAATACCAAACTTTTCATCTTCTCTGATTCTACCTATCATATATAAATAAAAAATAAAAAACCCTAGCCTCTCAAAATACAACTTCTAATGCTAATCACTAATATTAGACTTGTACTTTTGTTTCAATTGGTTTTGAATTCTTGATGCATGTACGAAGTATGCAAAATGATTTATGAAGTTATGTATCTTTAATTTCTTAATTCGTATATTCTATTTTAATGTTTATTATACTTTGTTGGATGTTACGGTAGCTAAGTGCAAAAATATATTAAGTTAGATAATTGCAAAAGACTTGATTATACATGCGAAAAAAAATCCCCGATTCCCCGATGGGGACGGGGATGGGATTGAAATTTTTATCACCGTCGAGTATGGGGCCGGGGATGGGGATGGATATTGAGATTGGGGATTGGGATGCGAAACATGATCCCCGAAATTCTCCGACCCATTGTCATCCTTAAATGCAACATACCTATAAACCCTAATGGACCCAAAGCCCACAAACAGGCTTGGGCCATTATATCATCTAAGGTTGGATGGTATAATAAACCCAAACTTACCTGCCACGTCAGCGCCACATCAGCTTTCTCTCTCCAAATAAAACTTACCTGAGAGCACGGGGTATGGTAACGCCCAACCGGCGTTGAGCCTACATGGCACCTACGTGGCGTGGGCATTGGTGGCGTTACCATACCCGCCGTTGGCGTTGGACGACGGTGTTGGTGTCGGCGTTGCCACACTAACGCGCGTTGGATCGTTTTTTTCTTTTTTTTTCTATTTTTTTTGTTTTAAAATATGGGTATATGCTTGTGTTGTGTTTTAGTGTGTGTGTGTTGATTGAGTGTGTGTTTATGTGTGTGTGGAGAGTTGCAGAGGAGACGAAGAAGAAAAGGTGGGGTGGGGGAGAAGAAACAGATCCAAACCAATATATATATATATATATATATATATATATATATATATATATATATATATATATATATATATATATATATATATATATATTCATTTTTAATTTTTTTAATTATAATTTGTATATATTAAATGATTAAATATTTTAATTGGCTAAATAATTTGTATATATTAAAAAAAGTGGTGGGTCCCAAAAAGTGGTGTTAATGATGTTTGGTTACCTGGGTATTTTGGGTGTTGGTGTTTTTTTTTTTTGAACGGCAATTTTATTAAACACTAGCAAGGAGCTAGATCAACAACAAACAATATAAGGGTTTTTAAGCCAATCGTCCCATTTGATCGATGCTTTACATCGATATTTAAACCAATAAAAAATTAGAGACTAAATTATCAAAATCAAGACCTTTTCCGGATCTTCGTAACAAATAAAATCTTATCCCGAAAATTCCAACATAACCCACGCACAACGCGTAATAGATCCCTTCCGATTGATAACTTTTCTTTTTTTTGGTTTTTTTTGATGTTTGCTCGAAATCGGGTAGACACGAGCCAAGAACGCGCACTTTCTCCTCATATGAATTAACCCCATATACTCACATTCCACCATGAGGAAATCTTTTCTCCATAACCCTGTCTATCCACATTGCATTGAAAGAACACATGACTTGTCGTTTCGCCGACACCCCCATTTTACAAATGGGACAATCAATAGAATCAATATCCATGCCGCACGAGATAGTTAAAACGATTTTGTTTTTTTGTAGGAAGAGCATTAGATTTAAACATTTCCAAGCCAAAATATTAACCTTGATAGGCACGGATTTTGACCCATAACTACCTTGTCGACAAACTCTCCTCTGAAACCGGTTGTCGTCTAAAATGTCTTGCGAATCGAAGCAACCGAAAATGAGCCATCATTCTCCATCGACCATATGTACCGTCAACACGAGGCACCAACGTGATTGTTTTCATGATCTCCTGCCATAGAATCAAACAGTGCCCTGTTCAATAGCCACTTCTCCTCGTATTTCTTCTGAAGGTAGTAACCAAGCTTGGCGCCTTTAACTTTAACCACTGAAATAATTTTGTCAAGATCCAAGGGCATAAACACGGGCGAGAACACCCTCTTAACACATCACCTTCGTACCATTTATCAAGCCAAAAACGAGAATCCTCACCATTTCCCAGCTTTAATTTGATAAAATCGAGAATCCTCACCATTTCCCAGCTTTAATTGGGTGTTGGTGTTATGGTGTTAAAGCTGATGTGGCGCTAATGTGGCGGAGTTAATGGTGTTACCACACCTTGTGCTCTTACAACTCACATTTCAACCGTAATAAGAACTCACATTACCACTAAAACTCACATTTCATTAAAATATCCAATTTATATAACATATACCTTACTAAATACTCACACACACTCACAACTAATTAAAATACAATAAATATAAAGAAATGAGGCCCACCAAATGAGAACTCACACTAGGTGAGTTTCTCACTTTAAGCTGCAACAAACACCTCCAAATTCACCGAGCTAGTGGGCAAAAATCAAAGTCACTTTTTGGACGAGATAAGACTCGTGCGCGACTTCTAAAGTCACCTAGGTGACTTTCACCTTATACCGTCCAGCCTAATATGACCACGGTTGATTGATTTATTTGAACGATTTACACAAATCGACAAGTTTGGTGATGGTAGTGCCTAAGCGGCGATTAATCGGTTTTGTAGGCTTTTTTTTCAACATTGTGCGTCACTAGCTAGATGAGGATATAGGACGTTAGTAATTATTGTTAGCTAGCGTTATATAGTTGTAAGAAGCATGAAAGCATTCGATACCCATGGGTATGTGTAGTTTCTAACGTAAGTTTTCAGAGATCGAGAGATATAGAGAGAGCGTACCTTTGTGGTGCTATTGAAGTCATGGCTAATTAGCATCTACTACTTTCTAGCATAATTTTTTAATTTTTTTAACTTAAGCAGTACCTGGTGCTAACAGATTAAGATAGGGAGCATATATTAGCAGCCAAAAGTAAAGGCGGCAATCAACTTTAAATATAAAACGATTTTCTTGCCAACATAGCATCAACTTAGTCGTCTCCCGTTTGTTTTACATGAAATAAATATACTAACACGTTTTACCTTTATGCTATACTAGCAGGGTATCCGCGCGATGCGACGGCGGATACCCTGTAATTTAAAATTTTTAGCAAGCAATATTTTTTGATTATATGTTTTTCGTGATAACGACTTTACGAATGACGAAAATTTTAAGGAATAACTTTATCGGACACCATTTCATATCAAAATGTCAAGTACATGTGCATCAAGATGTAATGACGAAAACGGTAGTAAGTAGTATTACGATGTTGTAATAATTAGGAGTGAAAGGTACTTGTAATGAAAACGGTAGCGAGAAATAAAGTGGACCAAATTCTGAACTCATATCTCATGAGAGGTCTAATTTGTCTTCTCTTTACAAATTCAGTATACACAACTTTTATCTCTTTTTTTTCTTATTTTACAAATTCGTCTCAATCCCGATCCATATTTCAATAACGTTACACGAACACTTAATCACAATATCTCAGTTATAACTATATACAACTATAAAATTCCGTTGCTCTCGTGTATTCCATAGTTTTCAATAGTCGCGGGTGGTGGTTTAGGGACATCAGGAGGGTCTTTGCCTCTGAGACATTCAGATACTATACAATTCTCACATTACGCGAGTCACAGTAATATAGAAACTTCGGCAAGACCAGTCACGTAATTGAACATGTATACATAAAACTTACTCACCGATCATGCGTACACGGAGGTGGCAACGAGCTATGCACGGGTACACGTTTAGTTTATGTAACTTGCAAAAACTTGAATGGAGTAGCGGTTTGTGAATTATATTTTTCAAAAAAGTGACTTAAACGAAAAAGTTTGTGAATAATATCTTTGAAAAGAAAAAAAATTAGGTTTTTGCATTGTTAGTTTTTAATTTCGATAATGATATCATTGATGAAACGTCGAATTAGAAAATTCACTTATGCAAATATTAATAGTGGATGATTATAATGACAACATTTAATTCAAGTTTTGTAACCGACGTGCTACATTAACTTGTACAATGTGCATATAAGTTTGTATTACTTAAAGAAGTGAGTAATAGGAGAGAGATGTACCAAAAAATTTATAAGTTATATAAGTTAAATTAAGTTTTGTGTATTTAAGAGTTGTAATATGAGCTTTAAAATTTGTATTACCTAAAAATTTATATACATTTAATGAAGAGAGAGATATGCTTTTGCATTATATGGTAGTGATATTTATATAAACTAACCCATAAAGAATTTATTACAGTCAAGTAAGGTGACATTTGTTTTTGCAAAAATACTTTTAACAGCTTTCTAATCCAACTCAAAAAGCGTGTTTATTTTTTTCTTCATGACATTAAAAGAAGTTAGCAGGCAATCATTGTTAAAAACGTTTGTTTTTTACCAATTAAAAGTTGTAAGATGTATAAACTTTTTATTAAACTAGATAAAAAAATAAGTGTCTTAACACCGCATTATGTTTCTTCTTTTTTCTTATTTTTTTTCTTTTGTTGTGATTTTTTTGGTTTTTTTTAGTCTTGTTTTATTTTTGTCTTTCGTATTAAAAGTACGACTAAATAGAATCATGAGTTAATTACACCGTTCGTCCCTGTGGTTTTAGCCAAATCCTTGGTTGAGTCCCTATTACTTTTTTTTGCCTAATTGATCCTTATGGTTTAAATATTGCACGCCGTCCATCCCTATAGCCAAATCGAGTTATCTTTCCTCGTTATCTCACCTAATGTGCCAGGCACATGTGGGTATTTTAGTCCCTTTTGTTAATACAAATAATGTCTAAAAACGTTATTTATATTTTTCGACCTTTCAACGTTTTGATAATAACAAAATGTAAAAACGTTTACGATAAAATTAAACGTTTACAAATTATTAATCGCAAAATTCCATTTCCAAGATTAGTAATCACTTAAGGTATGAACAAACAAATCATTAAGCATGATTAGTGATCAAGAAAATATTTTTCTCTTATCCATTACATTTTTACAAAAGAATTTCACAAAATTAATTATACAAAATATTTTCTAATTAAAAGAAAAGTTTTATCAAGAAAGATTCCGAAATAGTCAAAGCAAAAGTTGAAAGGAGATCTCTTGCTTTAAATACTAAGAAAGAATCTAGTGATGAAGAGTGTTTGACTTCCGGAAGTGAAGACTGTGGTATATCCTATATCATAACACGGGGTCGATTCTTGAATTTGGCTAGTTTCTAGAGAGAGAAACACTTGAGAGAGTTTTGTAGTGAGAGAAAATGTGTTTCAATGAAAAGGAAATAATGACTAGCTTACCTCTTCCAAAGTTGGAAGAGGCTTATATAGTACTTACAATATACCGGGTATTAGTACCCGACTTAATACCGAAAATCGTACTATTAACTATTAAACTACGAGCTATAATAAACAGTAAAATACACGGGGTGACCGAGTCTTTTTCTAATATCTAACAATCTCCCCCTAAGGGAGGTCACCCCTGAAAATATCAAACTTAATCACTACAGACTTTAGCTCGTAGACATTTGATATCTTGTACATTTGGGATAGTGATCTTTTGATTCATCTTACGCTTGTCTTTGACTGTGATCTTGAGCTTTCTTGAGATCATCGCCCAAACATAATCTTACATCATCTTGTAATGGATTGCCATCTTGTGCACTTGTGAAGAAATACATGACATCAGAGTTTGCGGAAGCTTCGACACCTTTATGAGGCCTTTCATAACATCATAACAAGTGTAGGTCGTGTCTGAGCATTCGGTTATTTACTTGACATCTCAGGTACTGGGAATTTCCATCTCCATCTCCATCTTTAAGATATCCTGTAATGAAACAGTTAGCAATAAAGAGAAAATTGATTTGAAAAGACAGTCTAAGTGTTTCTTATGAAAGAATTTTGTAACACTTCGAGAGTTTTGATTGTTTGTCAAATGATCAATAACCGTCAATTCTTATACTGGAACAAGTTTGATTCACACAGAATCGCACCATTGTTTCTTTCCAGTTGACACAAGTTTGATTCTTGTAGAATCGCACAAGTCACCTACCTAGAGCTTGTTTGATGTAGGCTCTAGCAGGATTTCCATCTTCATAGTGAAAAAC